>PVJA010003882.1:0-90779 GCA_004027025.1 Myocastor coypus | reverse complement strand
AATGGCTCAGTGGTCTAAAGCGCCTGCTTGGGAAAGCTTGGGTGGCTTCAGGGACCGCAGTTCGATCCCGGGCACCACATGCTGCGCCAGCCCTGCCCTCAGGGTGGGCTGAGCCGGCCATAAAAATGAGTGAATAAACAAGCAAAGGTTGTGAAACAATAAATAAATAAATAAATCTTTAAAAAAAAAAAAAAAAAAAGAAGGTTGTATGTAACTTTGTGAAAATATAATACGGATGAAGATAAAAAATAAAATAATGTAAGAGAAGAAATTTAAAAGTTAGACAATCTGTAAGGCAGATTCAGTTTCAGTAGAAACTTCCTTAATTATATCAAATGGTACAACTTTCTGAAGCAATATTTTGCCTCAGAGTCCTTACTTTCCTATTTGAGTACCTGACTTTTTATTAACTTGAAAACCTCATGCTCTAGTTGTGCTATCAAAATATTCACAATCTGATGGAGGCTGGAGGATTTACTAGGTCGCTGGATTATTTTTCTGCTGGTATCTAAACCCAAATTATTAAAGGTAAAGTATGCATGCTTATTTTTGAAATGAGCTCTCACTAGTTACCCAGCCTACCCTTGAACTCCTAGACTCAAATGATCTTGCTAAGTAGCTAGAACTACAGGTCAACACCATTATGTCCTCTTACTACGTCTACTTTTAAGAGTAACAGAATTAAAGTTTATTCAAGAATTACACATGGTTTTGCAGTCTTTCAGAATATGCATATATTTATGTATATGTATATTAATCAACTCCTTTTCCATCATCTACCTATCATTTGTGTATGTGTGCATGAATATATGTGTATAGACTGTTAAGAATTTAGATTTAAGACTGTGTTACTTTTTTAAGTAGACTAAGGTAGACGATCCTGAGTACATTTTATCTTTGTTCTAAAGTACATATTTTTCTGTCCTGGGAAAAGTTACATACTTATACAAATCTGCATAATCACACATGTACATATAGACACACATATACATATTATGTATGCATATATATATATATATGTATATATTTTTACGATCCATCATTGAAAACTATTAACTTTTTCCCTCTTCTATGCAATATGCCACCCCAGTACTTTTTTTAGGGCAACAGATAATTGCTCATTACTCTCTGCTAGCTATTCTTTTCCTTAAAAGAGAAGATAAATTCTGTGTTGTTATTAAAATTATGTCTGTAAACTGATAAGACATAGTTAGCATTAGGTAAATGATTTTCTGGTATGCATATGAATTGTGTTTTCCTTTCTGTATCCTTATTTATGGGTTACCCTAAAAATCCCTTGGAATAGATTGACGACCTCTTTCATTTCAATACTTCAAATTCTCTCTTTTCCACTCAGGGAAGTCAAAGTTAGATCTTGATTTATTTCCCTTTAAGCCAATGGAAAGAAGTTAAGAGCGGAGTTCCAACTCAGACACATAAATACCCATGAGAAAAGAGATCAGTGGCTTCAGAGGTCGGGTTTCAACCGCATTCAGCTGAACTTGTTAGTTATTGAGATTAGAGGTCTGAGAGCAGATTCCACTAGGTTCTGTGGGAAACTGCGGGAATGAGTCCACGAGAGAAGGAAAGCAAAGCTAACTTTAAATCTTGTTAAATTTCAAAGACAAATAAAGCAAAGTGCGTAAAACCCTGTGAAAGACTTCCACATGTCCTTTCTTGATGACAGGAAGAACTCCACTCAAAACTGTCGCTAATCAGATCATTAATACTGCAGCATCACTAGGCGACAGCTTTTAATTAGCCTCAGATACAGTGATCAGTTATTTTCTTCACATTGCTGCTAGCTCTTCGTATGAAAGATACATGAAAACGCACAGTGAGATTAAAGTTTTGGGGAGTCTGGTACAAAGATTGCAAAGTAAGGGGGCTTGCAGGTTAGCTCAGTGGTTCAAGAGCCTGCACAGGCAATCTAGTCAGGCATAGGGGACAGTTGGGACAGTTGTTAGATCCCCAGACCTGCCCTTAAGGCAGACTGAGCCAGCCAAAAAAAAAAATCTTTCAAGGGGGAAACCCACTTGGGAACCCCTTCCTGTGCCTCGGACAGGAGCTTTCTTTCTCTCAATAAATGTGTCCTGCCAAGATTGTAAAGTAATACAATGCTTATTTTGACTCTACGAGACAATAAACAGGCCATCTGTGGGCCACAGTTCTTTTTATAAAACAGACTTGACTTTGTGGAGAATCAGCCACAGCATAAATGGCAGTTCATCAGACAGCAAAGCAAAAATAAAATTAAGGAAAATGAGAAGACTTTTTTTAGACGTCGTCCGAGTGCCTGAGCATTTTGTGTTTCAGTCTTCTATCAAATGAGTCATGGTTTATATTAGGAAATTACTGCACTGTTAAGAAAAAGCTAAGGGTTCAGTGACTGGTAGACAAGATGATGTTTAAGTTTAAATGACTGCTATAGAATAACTAATATAGGGAATCAGATGTAGAAAATATATTGGGTGACTTGCATATGCGAGAACAAAAAAGATATTTAGTGAAATCTTCCAAGTTATCAATTAGTTCATCCTTTAAATTAAAATGGCCCTGAAACTTCAAATGCATTAATATTAATAAGGCTACTACATCAAATTTTTTTCCCAATAGGTTCATTCTCAGTAAACTTACCAGAGTGAGAGTCTTCAATGACAAAATGAGTAGATCTGTTATCCTGCTTTGGAGGTCTGACCAAAGTAGCTGAGGGTGAGGGGCCCTGTGACAGAGGTTTACCTCCCCTAGTCCCAGAGGCAGCAATTCCAAAATCCAGGTGCCCTGAGGCTTACTGTTTTCCGAGGAATCTCCTCTGAGCTCATAGATGTTCATCTTTTTGCTGTGTCTTTACATGGCTACTTTTATACGTGTGTGTGTGTGTATGTGTGTGTGTGTGTGTGTGTGTAAATCTCTTGTGCATTTTTTTTTTTAGTAAGGAAAGTAGTCTAATTGTATTAGGGCTTCAACTAAAAATATCATTTAATGTTAATTATTTCTAATGGGCCAGTCTTTAAATATAGTCACATTGGAACTTACCCTTTCAACAGAGAGTGGTGCCCATGACTGCTGGAAAATGGTAATACGTTTTTGTAAATAATCCACAATATTTCAAAACGTAGTGCAGAAACATGTTTTACTTCTCTACACTGTCTTTATTATTAAATTACAGTGATTCCGTGACCCTCTGAATTTGGAGGGTGTGCCAGAAATACATTTGTTGCAGGCTTGGTGCTGAGCTGGTGCTGCTGCTGAGAGGGGTGGAAACATTAGGATTGCAGCATAACTACAGAGAGCCAGTTGCAGAGAGCGTCCCCTCCGTCCTCCACTCCAGGCCAACCTGAGGTGAGCAGCTTTTCCTCACCCACATTCTCCACTGGCATATTTTGCCATCTCTGGGGCCCACAGTGATGGGGCCAAGTAACCACAGATGGAAGAGTCATGAGCCGAAATAAACCTGTAGGTTGAAGGACTGGCCAGATAGTTTGGTGGACAGAAGCGCTGCTTCGGCAAAGGTTCCATCCCTGCTGTGCTGCTCTGTCCCGCCCTCTGGGCCCAAGGAGACGGTGACTGTGACTGGGAGTGGTGGCAGGCAGGCACCTGTAATCCGGGCGCTTGCAAGGCTGAAAGCAGGAGGATCACTACAAGCGTGATCTACATCATGAAACCCTGTAGACTTTGTAGATCCTTTCATAAATACAAAATCAAAGCAAAGAAACAAACAGAAAACCAACCAACCAACCAAAAATAACCCAAAACAAACAAAAGAAACTTTAGGTCTTTAGGTTGATTTTTATTATGTATTTTGTCACAGAGAGCAATGATGCTTCAGATGCTTGACAACTTTGCTTTTGTTTCTACAAAGCCTATATAAAAATCTAGCATGCATAGGGATTACAAATAAAATAATATTTTCTTAACAATAAAAAAGTATTGTAATATCATTGTGAAGCACTAATAGGATATCTAAAATAACTAGAGAAAAATATTCAGAGTTTATGCTACTTTATGGGGACTGAATAGGAAAGTATGCACAAATAAACATCTCTAGTGTTAGATCTAAGATTTTAATCTAAGGGTCGGCCAAATAGCTCAGTGGATTAAAGTACCTGCAAGCAGGTGCAGGAGCCAGGAGTTCGATACCTGGGCCTGCTGTGCCAGCCCCACCCCAGGGTATACTGAGAGGGCGATTGAGACTGGGTGTGGTGGCACTAGCCTGTAATCCCAGCTCTTGGGAGGCTGTAAAAAGGTGGATTACTACAAATCTGATCTAGTAGGGAGAGCCTGAACACCCTGCAAGACCCTTCCTTAAAATAAAATAAGAAATGAAAACTAAAAGATTTTAAGCTAAGACTCAAGGTTTCTGTTGTTGATGAGTAGAGAAATGAGAAATGAACAAAACATATTTTAAAAGAGACGATATATTTATTTCTCTAGTTTACCCAATTTAGAGATCTAGACATATGGATGAAGGTATTGTAATCAACAAACAATTAAAAATTTCATTTTTACAATATTTTAAATGTTTTCTTGTAAGTCAGAGAGTTTAAAATAAAATTAATGCTAAGTGTTCAAACAAAAGAGACACTGAAGAAAGCAGGGTTGGCTTTTCTCTAAAGTCTGTGAAGAGGCTGCGTTCAAGGACCAGCAGTAGACCTCACTGGTTCTCATTCTCAGACTCCTATCACTGCGTTTTCAAAGACTGCTGGGCACAAAAAGTCCCACCAAGTGTAGAAGTACAAAGAAGTTCCTTGAAGGAAAGTCATGGGAACTTCAACCTAGGATGCTGGGAAGTGAAGGAGCATGCATTATTTATTGTTTTTTTGTCATAATAAAAAAGGAAAGAGAAACTGTAACCTGGATAAATACTAGACAATGGTGTGGATAAGAGTTGTATTCATTCCTCAAATTTATGCCAGCTGTCTGTCTGGATTTTGAATCAGAGAACAAGCGTCTGTATTGTCCCCTTGTTTATTATGACTCGATCTACCTATTTGAAGAGAACAAATACATGTTTAAGACAATATGATCTATATTTATAACTCTAAAAATCTCTTTTTGCAATTTCTAACAAAAGTCTTTATCCAATTATATACTAAGTAGTATTATTTATGTGTGACGCATTGCTAGAACCTGGAACATTTTTTTCTGAGAAAAGTTGACACTGAAAAATGAAAATTACGTATTGTTTTTCTGGATAATTTATCTTGAGCAGACTATGTACTATTTTACATTTAGTTGTTGCTGTTCTGGGAATTGAACCCACGACCTCACATTTGCCAGGCAGGCTCTGTACTGCTGAGCTATATTCCCAGCAGTATGTCCTTTACTGGAATATTATAATAAGCAGTAAGATAGGGATGGCTCTCACATAAGATACTGATTCAGTACATTTTCATTATCCTATTCATAAGCAGGATGCCTGAAATGAATATTATTTGCCAGTCACGAGTAACATTCTGCTGGATGTCTAAATAGACTTCACCACTACAGAGACAGAATCACTACTGCAAGTGAGGGAGAAAAGCCTGCTTGGCATGTGGTGAGTTTCTTCCAAAGCAGAAGTATTTCTTTTCTATTACTGATACGGTTGTATGGCTGTAATATGTTTATATTTTAAAATTTTATACGAGATTTGATACCAATAATTTCATTTGAAATATTCTGATGTTTTTTGTTTTGTTTTGTTTTTTTGTGGGACCAGGGTTCGAACTCACGACCTTGCACTTGCCCAGCAGGCACTTGTGCCTTGGAGCTATTCTGCTGTTTTAATTGTCAACTAATCCAATGAAAGTAATTATAATCATATGTGACTGTATAAACTTAAGTAATGGATAGCTGAATAAATTTTAGTGGCTATTGGAATTAAAAGCTATCACTGTTGAATAGAGGGTGCTTGTTATTCAGAATTTTGACAATCAATACAATGTGTCAAAGTGTATCACTGGTCCTGAAGAGCTGCACAGCTCTCTGTTGCATATTTGCACTGAGGCATACTCAGTCTTGGAGGCAGTAGATGGTCTTAGCGATCATCCATAAGATTGCCTGAATGTTCCGATTAAGCAGGAAGAATTATACACTTTCATACAGAGCAGACTTGAAGATCAGTTGTTGTGCTCAGGCATCCTGACACATGCTTGGATTCAGGGAAATCAGGAGGCTGAGGCAGGAGCATTGCCATAAGTTTGAAGTCATCTGGGGCTACCTAGTGAAGTCAAGGCCAGTCTGAACTACATAGCAGGACCCTGTTTCAAAAGGCAAAACAAAATAAAACACCAAGAAATAAAAATAAAATTAAAGTGTTCTGATAAAAATTAAATATTATTTGGGTAAAAAGTTATTTTTATATGTACAAACCAAATATATACAGGCACACAAAACATAACAAAATTTTTGTGACTTTAACAGTTACTTACCAATGAAACTATATATTCATAGAAATCACCTTAAATACCTGAAAAAACTTTAAGTTTATGGCTGTGCTTAAAAATAGGAAGAATTCGTTCTTTAGAAACAAGGGTCATTGCAACATTTTAAGCAAACTTTAAAGGAAATCCCCTGTGATTTCAGACTCATGGTTATAAGGTTGATAATTTAAGCATTATGTAAGGCTAAAGCCTTACTAATGCACTGTTATTTACTGTCATATCATTCCCTTTACCGTAAATACTCTGTATACTTAAAGGCTAAGTACTCATTTCATATTTATGAAGCAAGAAGACCATGCTCATTGGCTTATAATTTCAAATAATGTTAAATTTAATAATAAAATGTAATAATATTGAGAACAAAGGCTTCATGACATGGTTACTATCATTACTATGTTTTTAGTGACAAAAAATGATCACAATTGTCATACCTGTTACAGTAAGGCAAAGTCATAGAAGATCATATATGTAATGAGAGGAAGCTCCATATGGGATGAGTATACCCAAGAGATTCTGTCATTGGGAAAAGGGAGAAGAGAGAGCAGTGGTTGCGTTGAACATCAATACCACGTCTAAGTTGGATGGCTCTTCAGGAACAGACCAGCCTGCCAACAATGCATAGATTTTGAAACATTTAAATCTTGTTTACTTTTGATATGAAACTTTTGTAATTTACCTTAATGTTTCTTTTTATAACCAGTGATTTTCCCACCACTTTCTTCTATGCATATATTACAGCATTGGTTAACAGAGGCATAACATGTTTCTTTCAGAACCAACATGTGATTGATACATATGGTTTCATTGATTTTATGGACGTGTTTCTACTCTGAGTGAAGACATTTAATAAGGTGGCTAGTCCAACTCTGCTGGGCAGTCTTCTCTTCTATGCATGCCAGAGAGTCATGCCAACCGGAGATGCCAACATGCTCATGATTCTTGTTCCAATCATAGAGTCAGAGGATAGGAAATATAGAGGCCCTATCTTCACAGACTAGGAAGGGAAAACGCAACATAAAGAGTGTGAAAGAGTAAGAAGAAAGTGCAGGTGTTTGGAGTAGAATCCTCACTCGGTCCCTTTACTAGATCTTTAGTAGAGGGTCAGTTATTTAATTTATTCTTTCTCCATCCCCTCAATATAGCAGCCTTACAACATAGCCTTGCCCATGGCATTCGAAAATCCTTCATTTTTCTAAGGATAATTACCAAAGAAACTAAAGTAGGCATATTTTCTGCTTAATGCATACACCATACTGCAGAATGCAAACATGGTAACATTTCTTACCCACTGCTATTGCCTAACTGAAGTCACCTGATTACAATCGTCAAATGGGATATTCCCTTACGCTACATGTCAGTATAAAACAGGAGTTATGTTTAAAAAGAGTGCAGAACTGGTCTGGAGAGACAGCCAGTGGTCTAAGGGCCTGCCTGGTAAGCACAAGGACCTGGATTTGATCCCTGGTGCCACATGCCCTGGAACCTTAGCTGCCCTCTGCCAGGCACCAAAACCAGGCTTGTAGTCCAGCACTGGGGAGGCTGAGAAAGGAGGATCATTAGGAGTATGAGCTGTATAGGAAGATCCTATACCAAATAAACACATGACAGATAAATAAATGAATAAATAAATAATAAATGTTTTTTTTTTTTTTTTAATTACAAAAGAGGTCCAGAAAAAAAAATCACTTAAATTTGAAGGCAGAAGAGGAAGGGAAGGAAGAGGAAGAAAAAGAAAGGGCCACTTTTGAATAATGGTGACGATTAAAAATACTGAGATCACAGTTGTGCAAAGACAACACTGTAGACTCAGAAATTTAGTTCAGCAGACCTGAAAGTAGGTTGAGAAACGTGTGTTGCAAATGGGTTTCCCACGTGATTCCTCTCTCGTGTATATTTGGAACCACCTACTGGCACGCACGGAGAGATGGCCTTTGAAAAGGCCATCAAAGAATTTTTTGGTTTTGAGATTCAATGCATAAATAATTCTTCACAGAGAAGGCGCATCGCTGTTTTCTCATTCATGGTGGCAACTAAAGAACAAGAAATAACATCAAGAGACTTGTAAGACATCACATTGCAGATGTTGGAAGCAGTCTTTTAGATTGCACCTTCTCATCGCTGTGTCTCACATACGGCTGTGAAGCGTGGGAGCTCTAAGACACTTGGCCAAGTATGCGCCACTGCTGAACTATGAGGTCAGCTTGCCAACTTGGGATTCTTCAGCTCCGCATGGAACACTTCCGCTTTCACCTGGATGACTTCTTTACAAGCTAGTGTACCCAGCAAGCAGCATGGCTCCTTCCTTCCCTGCAGGGTCTTCCCTCAGCATCAAAGTTATTTGTTTAGAGCTGCCAATGGAGTTCATATACTAGCTCTAAAATTTTCCGTAACTTCGCACTGCTTAGGAGATTAATTGGAAATTCTTTGGCAGAACACAGAAAGTATTAAGAAACTTGTGTTCAATCTGCTTCTTCAAGCCTTGCCTCGATCCCTCTGCAGCCTCCTGTCATACAGATTTACCTTTCTCTGGAGAATAACAAGATGTCTTGATCAGAGTCTTCTCTGCCTGGAATATTTTACACATTATCTGCCTAGCTTATTCTGAGCCATTTCTTGAGGCCTGCCGTAAACACCCTCGCCGTGACACTCACAGCGGAACTAATATTCCCTTCTCTGTGAAGGAGGGACGTATCTCCTTCACGTTTCCCCCCTTGCAATCTATGTATTTGCTACCCGTCAGCGTCACGATTGAAATATGAGCAACGTGAAGCAGGATGCCTGCTTTATTTATGTTGACAGCTCCAGTACGCAGCTCTCTCAGAATACCGATAAAGTCTACTTAGATGAACTATCATTCAGTCATAAAATAATGCTTCTTTTAATCTTTAGTAATAATTTTTCATCCACTAAGGATATGTCCCTCAGTTATGTGAAGTATTAAATTAGCTATATTTTATAGGGCAGCAATTATCATTCATTACCATAAACATGCAAATATATTTTTCTAATGAATAATCATAAAGTATTTTTTAAAAAAATCTCTCCTTTAAGGACAAAGAGATTATCTACCATTTGCTGGAATCTGACTTGGGTGATATTTTATTTATTTATTTATTTATTTATTTATTTATTTAGTCTTTTTAAGACAGGGTCTTGATGCTCAGTGCAGGCTGGCCTTGAGCTCACTTTGGTAGCCGAGGGTGGTCTCAAACTCATATCAATCCTCCTGTCTCAGCCTCCCAAGTGCTGGGATTACAGGCGTGAGCCACCACGCCTGGGTCTTGGGTGATATTTAGAGTTAATCTCAGGTACACTGACATAATTATTAGTCAGGTAGTTAAAGTAATAAATAGGTACTAGTTCTCTATACTAAGAAGCAGATTGCATTATACATATATGCACATATATATATATATATATATATTCTTCTTAAGCCATTTTAAGATATATATTTATAAATATATATTTATTATATTCATTTTATATCCTCTGCAATTTACAGAGGACAGAAGAGTCATAGGCAATTGGTCTATGAATAGTCAGAGTAAAGTTCGCTTCAGGCTCTATGAAACAAACAAAAAGATATCCTTTTCTTATTTTAAGGATAGGAAGAAGCAATAAAAATGATGCAGAATCTCAAAACAAGATGATAGGAAATTTAAAATGGTTATTAGGTTTATAGTGTTATCTTCAAAGCAGTTGCTAGATGCAGACATGCAAAACTGGTCAAACAATGGAAACACTAACTGTTCCTTTCCATGATTTAATAGAAATAAATATACATCGCCTTTATAAGGAAATCTAGAAGCCCATTCAAACTGCCTGCTTTCAGCTGTTTAATGCCCATTTTCTATGCCTATGCAGTTTTTCTTGAAGTAATGTACAGGACTAAGTATAATTGCTCAAACCTCCCATCTCCACATTTATATGGGGTAATAATAATTGAGACTCGTCTTGGCAGGCTTTTGTCATACCATTCTACTTACGTTAATTATATATCTTCAACTCATGAGCAAGTATTTTAGAATTTTAAGACACTCTTATTGCAAATAATTTCCTTTTGGGATGAGGGTTATCCTAAGTATTTTAGTAGTCAGACCCTTTTCTGTACACTTATTTTTATTATTAAGTACAAGATCTACAGGGCCACACTGCTTAGACTGGATTCCTAGTCATTCTCCTGTCTTCAGCCTCTCAAGCGCTGGGATTACAGCCATGGTCCCCCACACTCAGTCTCAATCCCTGTCTCAGTGTGCCCCAGGGGTGGTGGGGGGCACTCCAGGGATTAAGCCTTGGTCCCTGCACCTGCCTAAACAGGCACTTTGGTCCGATGAACTATCTGGCCAGCTCTGCACACACCTTTGCTAAAATATTTTGCCTCGGTCTATCTTTCAGTTCCTGCATAATAAGGCCAAATAATTTCATGCTAGTTTTATATTCCTTCTTCTATTTTAGTCCATGTTGATTTTTAGCTACCTATCTCTCACAGTGGAAAACTGTCCTATGGAAGACCGAGTCATTAATAAAACCAGGTGGTTTACTTAGGCAATGCATTATTTCTAAGCTCTGGCTCCCAAATGTGTCAAGACAAAAATCTTGACTGATGTGACTGAAATTGCCTTCTCCAAGGCCATTTCTAGCTGCCACGCAGATCCTTGAAGATCTGATAATTCCAGGACCACAAGTTAGCTTTCCCTGACCTTGATAAATGTTACCCAAACATTTGAGTTATTAACTTCAGCAACGTATCGTTCTGTAAGATCTGAGAAAAACAAAATTTGAGAGGATAGCTGTACACACTCAGGAACCATTATACGGCACCAGATCCTTTCCAATAGCGTCTTAAATTAATTAAAACATCTTAGTTCAAACCCAATGTGTAATTATTGTGTTATGCGATAAATCATAAGAAACATATAAAAATGCTTGCCTATCTCTAAAATAGTAGAAATATATCTTTGGATAGAAAAAAGTGTGAAAACATAACTTTTAAATTTCCTGTAAATCTATACTAATATGGTTTAAAATAACAGCTTTTCAACATCTTAATAAAATATATCCATGTAATTTCTCCTTTATTCTTTCACTAAATTTGGAACGCTAAGACTAATTCTAACTTGCACTTCTCATATGTTAATTAGTAATGTCATCAGTGGCCAAGGAGTCTAAGTTTCTCCACTTTCTCTGTCCTCTTTTTTTTTTTTTTTTGTGGGACCAGGGTTCAAACTCACCACCTTGCTCTTGCCCAGCAGGCACTTGTGCCTCGGAGCCATCTCTCCAGCTCCCTTTCTCTGTCCTCTTTACCTAAACCTTGCAACACTGGAGCCACAGGTATGCGTTCTGTCTTCTTCATTATTTCTAGCCTTACATATCCAGTGACATTTTTTTGCTGAGTGCAAATTTCTCCACAAGGTCAGCGCTAGAAACACGCGGGACATCGCAAAGTAGACTCAGTGTTGCTCTTCCTGCATTTGCCTAGGCATAAGGTGTCCCATAGCTCTTTATTTTTTAGTTCCGTGGGACCTTCGTGAAGATAATATTTTTACGATCTTCCTATATTTTCATCCCAATTTCAATAGTTTCACTTTGTAAATCATCTTAAAACTATTTTAAGAGCTTATTTGTCATAAATAATTGCGTAAACTTGAAGTAAATAACTTGTAGTGAAGCCTTGGAGGAACTGTGGAGACTGTATGAACAAGCGTCACTTCAGTACATTTTCCTAGATGACATTCGGAAGTCCCCTGGTTAAAAAAAAATAACAATAATGAGGGTCCTAGGAGATAGATCAGTGGAATAGGTGCTTTCCTGGCAAGCACAAGGTCATGAGTTCAATCCCTGATGACAGGAAAAATAAAAAACAAAAACAAAATTCCACTGATAGCAAAGAAGAATGGCGAAGAAGCATAGCACCTTTTCTTAGCCAGTGCATGCGCATTGGTCCATCACGTTAATCTTCATGCTAAGGAGGTCAAGGGGGTGTATTTTGGGAGCCATCCCTGCCTAGGGGCCATGACAATCTTCTCTGTATCATTCCAGTTTTAGTCCATGTGCTACCAAAGTGAGCACACAAGGTGGTGTCTTTTGTAGGGTAGGCAGGAATGTGGAAGCCAAAACAAACTAAACCCGACTCGACCTCCAAAATCACTCATGCAGCGGAATGAACAAGAAACTGAGAGGCAAGCTCTTATTTTCTAAGATGATCTCTTCCTCCACTACCACGTAACAGGAAAACAGTAAGTTCCTGAGGAAGCCACCAGCACCAACACCACAATAACAGAACGCGTGCCATACCCTTAGAAGAACAACCACAAAGTTACCATATCGAAACCTCTGCTGGACGCAGCCACCCTTCAGCTTCATAGTGGAAGACTCAGCCACTTCGGATGGCATATTACATTAAGTATATCTTTCCATCTCAGAGCAATAGGTTAATATATTAATGATTTTTAAAAAATTTTATGTGTTTGGTACAGAGTCCCACTACACAGCTCCAGCTCACCTCCTCGGAGCTGGGACTGTAGGTGTGTGCCACCACCATGCCCAGTCTTCATGGCTCGCTCAGGGCACCTGGGTTGGCGCTTGTATGGCATGCTGTACAGGTGATTGAACCGAAGTCCTTGCCCTTGCCGAGGTGGGCACTTAGACCACTGAGGTATCTTCGTGGTTCACTAGTGACTTTTATTGATCGTGACAATTCTTTGAAAATACTCCATGATCCTCCAGGTGGTATGGAGCCTTCCTGTAATCCCAATGCTCTATAAAGCTAAGATAGGAGTACTGTAAATTTGAGTCCCTCGTGGTGAACTAAGTGAGACCCGTGTGCATCCCTTTTTAGTATTCTGAGTTGCTGAGTATGGAAAAAAATAAAATTCAGTCAGTTTATGGGACCATGAACCATATATTTCATGTTAAATTGTTATAACTCATCTTCTGTTCATTACCTTAACATATTGCAATTTTGCTACTGGTCTTGGAGAATTGCATTTAATTAAAAATTGTCTCATGTATATCTATATGTTTTTCTCCTACTGGCAATTGACTGTAGCTCATAGTTTGTCTTTCTACTTCTTGAAATCCGTAATTGTGCCTCCCACTCGGTTATATGATTTCAGATTATTGGTCAAATTTCCACTACACCAGGAAAGATTGGACCCTGTGCAGTTAGCAATTCACCTGACTTTTCCTTGAGCCGAGGGACCTAGAGGCCTAGATCTTCGAGTCTTGTTTCATGCAAGGCAGAGGTTGGTGGGCTCCTTGCACAAGTGTTTCTCAAGCAATCCACTCAACCTCGGATATTAGGTCACGATTTGGCACAATGTAATTCAAGTGAAGTAGATAGGCACTGACAGTGAGTAGGAAAGCAAGAAGTGTATACAAAAAAAAAAAAAATCTAAATAAAATGTTGCACCTAAAGCAATATGTTCCTTTATACAGGTTCTATTTATTGCAAAATATTTTTTCTAAAAGATGTTTGTTGAATAGCTGACAAATTTATCAATTATAGTATACTGCACAGCTATTTACACACTTGCTCTTAAGAATACCTTTTGAAAACTGCAGGTGAAAAGAGCAGTACACAATTGTGGCATACAGAAGGCCATTCAGCCTGGGCTGCTAATGCACCCCTGAAATCCCCTGCCCTGTGGGGGCTCAGGAAGGTCTGAAGCTTACCCCAGCTGGCAGCCTAAGAGTGTATCAATACACTTTCAACAATAAAAGTAAATAACAAAAGGCTGGAGGTATAGCTCAGGGTGAGGATCCTAGGTTCAGCCCCAGTAGGGAACAGAATAAGATGAAAAAGACAGCTCAGGCGAGCAGTCGCTGTAGGGGAGGCCCTCTCTGCTGCCCACCAGCAACCCCAACTGCATGCACGAGCCTCATTCGAGAAGCACAGGCACGGGGTGACAGTAGGAAATAAGGTAGCTCAGGGATGGAAGTGCCTGCCTAGGTGGGTGCAGGGACAGGGTGTGCCTGCCGGTCTCACCCATGGGGTGCACTGAGAAGGGACTGAGCCTGGGTACGGGGTACTCACCTGTAATCTCAGCATTGGGGAGGCTGGAAACAGGAAGCTCACTGTGAGTCCAATCTGTGTAGTGAGGCAAAGTAGACCCTGTACTAAATACATTAGGAAAATAAGATAAAATGACAACAAGGTGAAGAACGGCTAGAATACAAAGGAGGTCATCTTCTATGTAAATTTATTCAGACAATGTGCATTTATGCTGATTCTGTAACATTTCCATACACAAAATCAAAATCTCTTTCTTACTATTACCTGTCAATTAAAATATAAACCAGATAAAATGCCAAATTTTAAGCCGGGCGTGGTGGCGTATGCCTGAAATCCCAGCACTCAGGAGGCTGAGGCAGGAGGATTGGTGCGAGTTTGAGACCAGCCTGGGCTACTATAGTGAGCTTAAGGCCAACCTGAACTGCATAGCAAGACTTTCTCTCAAAAAAAAAAAAAAAAAAGCCAAATTTTGAGTCATTCCACAGTAACATTCTAGACTGGGCATGATGACTTGGGAGGCTGTGAACAGGTGGATCACTATGAGTCTGATTTACTAGTGAGAGCCTGAAAAACCCGTAGACACACACACACACACAAACCCAACGACATTCTTCCATCCATACAAAATAGTTGATGAAACATATTTTAAAGACAAATTTTTAATCAATTGCATAGCTGTAAATGGAAATTTCAAACCTTTTCTACATAATTTCATAGCCCATAAACAGCTTCTCTCAAATGAAGAGTTCTGTCCTATCTTATGCACTGCATGCAAAATTATTATTAATTCTAGAAATTTATTTCATTTTATATGAAACCATCTGAAGATACTTCATTCATCTGTTCAAAGTCTTACACTGAAGAACAGAATTGAAACTAATACAAACCAATAGATAGTTGCTGATTAGCAATCATAAGCCAATATTTAGGAGTTTAGTGGATATTTCTTTTTTTAAAAAAAATATTTGATTACCATTTGTTTGTAACACGTGATGCTGACAGTCATGTTAGTGAGCGTGCACCATGCATAACGCAGATGATTTCTCTCTCTTCTTTCTTTCCATCTTTCTTTTCTTCTCTCTTTTCTCCTCATTCCCTTCACATCTACCTCCCTCCCTGTTTCCATTTTCATTCTTGATGCTGTTATTATTCTTAGCTCATATTTAGTAGAGATAATGCTTACATTCATTGTGGGTATTTGGTACTTGCTTATAGAGATCGTATGTCTTCTCATTTTCTTTATATTATAATTATTATTTCTTAGGGGTCTTTTTTAGGGTTCTTTAAAAGACAGTGGGAGTTGGGGCCTTTTGAGGGGTAAACCTTGTCTTGGGTGACACCTAGTGGACAAGCTGGGAACGCTATTATTCAAAAGATGCTGCCGTGGATAGGATGGCTTATAAAATGCCAGTTTAACAGATCAGAAATGACATTTGTGCATAAATAATGAACATTTACTGAAAAATATCTACCTGTAAGCAGATAAGTATCAATTAATACTTATCTGCTTATGGGTAGATGTTTTTCTACCCATAAGTATCCGTTACGTATACCCGTTAAGTATCAATGAAAATCAGAAGTGCCTTTGAAAAGTCTCTAAAAGAAAAATACACTTTAATTAAACAGTTTTGTTATTATTATTCTTTTCCTACTGGGGGTTGAATTCAGGACCTTATGCTTGCCTGGAAAAATATTCTAAAACTTCTAGGAGTTATCATTAGATAAAATTCTCATATTTTATGAACAAATTTGTATATGTATATATAGCCCTATCTATCTATCTATCTATCTATCTATCTATCTATCTATCTCACCTTAAATTAGAAACTTGGTTGTTTTGAACTTTTTTCTTGAACTTTTTTTTTCTAAGTTAAGAAGTTAAATCACCTTTTATCAGAAAAACTCTTTGTCAGTACATACTTTCTTTTCGTTAATATATTTTTCTTGCTTATTTTATCAGTTGATATTTGTAGTTCATTCAGTTTACGGTCATCTTGGGGGTGAGTGTATCTACATAACACAGCTTGTTCTTCAATCTCCTTATGTTTGCTCCCCTACCCCTTCTCCTCTTATTTCCCAATCATCATTCGCATACCTGGTGATGCTGTTTGTCTTAGCACGTGTTATGGCGTATAAGAGTTGCCCTCATGAGGGTCATTAGCTTCTCTTTCTTTCATGTTCTTCATGCAGAACACACTTCCTCTGCCATTTGGCTTTGCCATGATGTTCCTGAACCAAAGCAGCTAGCAATGGATTAAAACAGGTAACATCACTGTACATTTAACACTCATGAATACTAAACTTTTTAGACTTAATGTACAATGAATATTTTTTGGTACTTGTCTTTTTATGTCTAGCTCCACATAATAAAATGATCTCTAATTCTGTCTGTACAGTCCCAAATGCAAAATTTTATTCTTTTTAAAATTTTGTTTTAGTCCAAAGATTATAAGTACTTGAATTTAGCAAAATAACCCAATATAGCCCAATAATCCATGATGATAATGAGTTATCAGTATAACTGACAATTGTTCGTAGTTGTTGACTTGAGTCTTTTATAGCTCAGCATATTAATATAGCTTTGGTTTTTTATACCTCATGGTTACTCTTTTCTGCTGGATGGTTAAGACCAAATTAAAGCAAGACCTATATAACAAAAAATGTAACTTATGTATCTGGCAAGGTCAGTCAAATCTCACATCTCCTTAGTTCATTGAGAATAAGGTTTTGTATTAATATTGTTTAGATAAGATATCATGTCTACATCTTGTCCTCTGAATAACTACTACAAAGACAATAATATGCAATGCATTAATTATTGTAACTGTCCTACTAGCCTGTTTTGGAACTGTTTCATTGATATTTTATCTTCTTTTCTCATGGAATTGAATAAAAAATTAAAACTTGCTTTAATATTTGGAATACAGAATAGTTTTAAACCAGAAAAACTAAAAGTGATACAGAATTTCATTTAACAAAATAATATAAATTTCACAATATTTGTTGCAATTCACAGTGTTGTCTTCCAACTAGTTGTTCACATTACCAAATACGTACATGTTAACCTGGAAGAAGAAGAAATAAGTGTGAAATTAAGACGAGAAAAGAGATGGGGCAGGGGAGATAGCTCAGAGGCACAAGTGCCTGCCTGGCAAGTGCAAGGTACTGAGCTCAATCCCTGGTTCAAAAAAAAGAGAAAGAAAAAGAAAAAGAGACAAATAATTGAAAAACTGAGACAAAACAAATTAAGTATTAACTGTTCCTTGCCATAAATCAGCAGAAATTGCAGTACAGTCATCCAAACCATCCTGCATACATGCATAGATACATGTTTCCCCCACGCCCTCTCCTGTCCTTCCCGGATCAGTAATTTCCTCATTTTAATAGGTTTATTCCTTTTTCCAAGTATCTATTTTTCCATTCAGATTTTATTTTTTTCCTTTCAGATTCTCACACTACAGAAATAATATGATGTTTGCATACAATGGTCTGATTTATTTTACTTTATGGTATATTGTGGCATCCATTTACCAATAAAAATAAGAGTTGAACGATACACCATTGTGTAAAAGTACCATATCTTCTTTACTCTTTCTTCAGTTGTTGAGTTTTTGGGCTGTCTCTATGATTTAGGTATATGACAAATTGTGCTACTAAAACATGGGTGCACATACACTGCTAGGGTATGAGATTTCTGTGAAAATATCGCTGAGTTATTTATAACTGGGTTAAATAGGACCTCCAATCCTAGCATTTTAAGGAATCTCCACACTGATTTCCATAGTGGTTGCACCAGTGTGCACCCCCACCAACAGTTTCCCCCTGAACCCTTCCAGAATTTTTTATTAGCTGACTCCTTGCTGTTAACCATTCTTTCTGGGATTAGATGGAATCTCCGTGGTGTTTTAATTTGCATTTCTCAAGTAACCAATGATGTCGAACATTTTTTCGTGTTATTACTATCATTTGTATTCCTTCATCTGAAAATGTATATAAATCTCAGATGCCCATTTTTGGACTGGGTCTTTGAATTTGTGGAGCCCGAGCTTTCAAATTTTTTTTTTTTACATGTTCTAGATAGAAGGCCTTCTCAGAGGGACTTTTACTTCAGTTGCTATCATTTCAAAAACTCCAGGTGTGTAATTTCCAAGTTTTTTTTTTTTTTTTTTTTTTTTTGTTGTTTTTGCCTCCTGGATTTGTTCTGCATGAGCTGGAGAGCTGATACTCCCTTTTGCTCCGATGTTCTGGTAGTTTTGAGGCTTCCAATAATCACCCAGACTTAACAGTAGTAGAAAAACAGTGGGGCATGGGTCAGTAATGTTTCTGATACAGTGAGGAGAAGGGTGGGAATCACCAAGATTCTCAGTAGCACTGCAGGCAACTTAAAGGAGGAGAAGTTTACTTTGTTTCATGATTTCAGCCCATACGGAAATGGCTCCGAGCAGAGGCAGCATGTTCTGGGTAGATGACATCTTGTCATCCTGCAGTTTCTCAGAATAGAGAGCACAAAGAAGAGGCAGGGAGAGTTCTATCCAACCAGGTGACATCTCTAAGGTCCTACCTCTTCCAACAGGCTCTGTCACCTAAAACACATCTAGCTAGTTTCCCATTAAGCAAATCACCCTCTCAAATCTATACTTCTGAATGCATGAGGATTTGGGGGAATGTTCCAAATTTAAATAAGGCTAGAAATGTTTATTGAAAGAATTATCAAGGTTCTGAGTAGACTATGCTTGCCAACAATGAAGTATCAAAGGGTAAAAAGACAAGAAAAGTATTTTTCAGGTGGAAGCTTTTTTTATCTTCACCGTGGTTAATAGCATGACACACATGAGAAACTTGCATAGAACTCAAGATTCAGTTGCATTTGTACACATCAGTACACATGTAAATTTGATTCAATACAAATGAACTTTGTGTATGATAATGTCAATTTCTTAACTGTAATGTTATGCTATTTCTAAGATATCGCCACTTCAAAAAACTGAATGAAGCATGCAAATATGCTCTTTGTATTATGTTTATAACTGCTTGAGCACATGTAAGTATTTTAACACATTACATGCACAAGAAATGTTTAGGTAAGCAGTAATGTACCCACACAAAAGGGAACATGGAAGAAAAGGAGACAAAGGAAGGGAAGTATCAGGCATAAAATGAAAGTCATAGCAAGAAAAGTGAAAATAAAGTATATGATCATAACTTATAAAATATGAAAAGTACCTTGAAGAGAATTAACAAATTAAAATTTTATTATTTGAAAAGCTGATAAAAATACAATCCTGTGATTCCTCAACAGTTAAAATACTTGTGAAAATTAACAATGAAAATTGAAATACTCTTATATATCCTCCATGTCTTAAATATAGTCCAGTGTAATGAGCAACTTGACAGCACACGTCATAGGAAAAGATTTCATAGAAAAAAAAATTCCTTATAGGAAAAAGATTAAAATCACTCTAGATTTTTATAGATTCTGAATAATCTCTTTTCCTTTTTATTTTCCTTGCCCAGACTCTATCTCCTGGCTTACTGCACCCAATGTGGAGCTGGCACAGCATGTGGTGCCCGGGATCGAGCCCTGGCCCCTGGGCTTACCTAAGCAAGAGCTTAGTTTCTGAGTTGTCTCACCAGCCTTAGAATCTGAATAATCTTAAACTCATTACAGAATTGACTTCTTATGTAAAAACAATTTCTCTGAATAAAACATATGATCAGTAAGCTTCACTATTAATTCCATTAATCATTTAACAAAGAATAATAATACTTTTATATATTCAAGAATATATGACATTCGAGGATATAAGCACTGACTGTGAAAAATTTACTTTAATTGACTGATATGATTAATAGAAAACCTGGACTGGCATGAGAGCTCAGCAGACAATTAAGAGCCTGCTTAGGCAAGGGCAGAGACCAGGGTTTGACCCTCAGCACTACATGCTGTGCCAGCCACATCCTCTGGTAGGGTGAGCCAGCCACTGAGACAGGGGAAGCTAAAAATGGGAGGAACACTAAGAGTCTGATCTGTGTAGTGAGACCCTGTGCCAAATATATATATATACATATACATATGTATATACACATATGCATATATACACATGTACATACATATACATATGTATATACACATATGCATATATACATATGTATATACACATGTATATATATGTATATGTATATATACATATGTATATATATATGTATACGTATATATATATTTCACAAGGACATTATAAAAGATTGTAAGGTGATATCCTAGTATCTTTGCATAAATGTTGCTCAGGTTATTAGATAGTGACACTAAAATAAAATTTAATATGCTTTCCACATGATACAATTTCAGTAAATAATAGTAAGATGTTATTTACTAGAATATTGATTTAGGACAGGAAATAATGCAAAGAAAGCATTTCATAAAATTAAATTCTAATAAACATAATTTATTTCTGCTTACTCAAACTCCACATTAATAACCAGTGATAGAAGTCAGAATTAATAATTTATTAGGGGAATATAGGTTATTTACTTAAAATTCAATCAATGCCAGGAGCCTTGGGTATTAATGTCCAATGACTGGTTCTGGAATTAAATAGAATGAATTTTAGGGAATAATAAATTGAAATCTGTGTGTTCCTAGAGATCTTTTTGGAATGTTGAGGAATGATTAAAAAATGATTACTATAAAAATTCTGAAAGGAAGTAGAAGATTGTGTTCAATCATGTAATATCAATTTTTATTTGAGGGTCAATTTTGGTATAACCTTACCAGTGAGCATAATTTATATTGAGAGTTATGGAGAATTAAGTTTGCAATTGATTTCTCAAAACAGATACTGAAGTGTACTATTTATACCAATTATCTCATTATCAGCCTTGATTATTTTATGAAAGTGTTAATTACTCATTAAATGGTGGGCCAAATAGAATATACCTGTGCAGACACAATCTATTTCTAATTCATTTTATCTCTTGCCTTTCCTATGTCATGTTTGATATTATCTATTTTTTCACTAAACTCAAAGATCTTCTTTATCTTTAGGCTACACTACGGAAGAATGGCAAGAAAAAAAAAAAATAAGAGAAAACAGCAATCTTCATAAGTTTCTTGCTTCCAGGACTAAAATCTCCTGTCTGAAGAAAGTCTCCTTTCATGAAGGGGGATTAGAGCAAACCTTTCATCTCCAGAGCTCCAGAGGCTGCACCTTGCACTTTCAGAGTCTTAATGTTACAGTATCTGTTGTGTTCTGCTCACTGGTTATATTTGTCCAAATCTCCGCCAAGTGTCAAACGATTTTCAGGTGATTTTTCATTTTATTTTCAACCAGCCCCATGTACCAATGAAAATAAATCACTTATAAATGACATTTGTAAACACAACCTTACTTTCCTATTATCCTGGGGCTCTAGCAGAATGATCACTGTACACAGAGGCCTTCAAACTTGTCTTCACAGTTCCCCAAGTTCTACCTGAATACCTTCTCATGAGTGAATAGGATTGAAGCCTGTCTAAAATGACTACAACAGATGGCTCCTAAAACTCTTGCTAAACTTAGATGTTTTGTTTACCTGCTTTATTATTCAATAAAAAGAAAGTTAAAAAATGGAAAAGACATTCTTGTTTAGCTGACAACACAATAGCCATTTTATTTCTGAAGAACTAAAGAATTGCATATTTAATCAATATCATGTAATGGAGTAACTCCAGAACCTTGATAATATTATGAACATCCTGCAACATAGACACATTATTACTTTATTCCAAAGCTGAGAACAACTAATGTAGTAATTAGAATGATAGTTCTTGGGGCTACTGAGAGATTTCTGTGGTCTCAGTGCCTACCTGTCAAGTGCAGGACTGGGGTTCAATCCCAGGTACTGTGTGCCATGCTGGCCCTGGAACCAAGCACATACCTGTGATCCCACGGATGAGGAGACTGAGAGAGAAGATTCACTATGAGTCTGAGCTGTGTAGGAAGTGTCTGTACCAAATAAATAAATAAGTAAGTAAGTAAATAAATAAATGAAAAAGTATAACAGCAGCTCTTTTAATAAGCTTGTTGAACTGATCCAAACTGCATTTCCCTTTTCCACAAATAAGCAAAGCATGAATGTAGACATCAAATGGTCTAGTTTTTATCCTTGAACTCTTTATTGTTTAACAAAATCAATAGTGATTCTGACAAAGAAAAAAAGGAAACAGTAAGTAGCAGATGATAGACTGTGAACAGGTAGAAGGCAGTAGATTTTTCAGCAATGTTACAATTAGATTCTGTACAATCAAGGTATATTTTTATATTGTGAAAATTAATACATTCTTTTTTATTGTTAATTTATTATTTTTATTGTTTAAATTTAACAATGGTTATATTACATATTTTCATCATCAGATCAGTTTAGATTAATACATATAGGTATATAAGATTGATCAAACAATTAAACATTAACCCTTTTAAATCAACATTACTTTTTTTGTTCTTTTCCCCTTTCTTTTTTTTGAAAGTTGACATATTGCATATTCTCCTCACAATCGTTCTACAGAGTACAGTGTGCGGGCATGACCCACCTCCCTATTGATGTTGCTTAGAAAAAAAGTAAAAAAAAAAAGGAAAAGAATATACTTCTCTTTGGACTAAGAGGAAGCAGATACATACACTGTCAAATGTTCTGCAATTGCGAAAATTACTACATTCTGACCAAAACTCTGAAAAAGAGGAAAGACTCTCAGGGTGGGGACCAGCAGGTACCACAAAGTATACTACTTACCAAGTTTAATGTGTGTGGTGTGCGTAGCTTTCCTTTCTTTAATTTATTCAAGCGATGATCTGAAGCCTAGGGTGGAAAGAAGGTCACTTAAGTCGGGTGGAAGCCTCTCTTCAGTGACAGATGTTTCCGACTCGTCTCTCTCATTTGCTAGGTTTGCGACTTTCTCCTTTTGTGTTCTGTGTCTGTTTTAGTCACTATTTTATGCAATAAGTAAAAAGTAAATCACATATCTATCTCTGCAAAATCTTTCTCCATGTTTCTCTCACTTTCTGCAGCTTTCCTCGTGTTCCACGCTGAGCTGTGCTTTCAGTGCCCACCCACAGGTTAATATCCATCTTTTCCCTCCAGCAGTCACGTGAGAGATAAGAGGATCTTTAAGAAGTGGGACCTGCAGTGGCCGGGTGCTGGGGATGCCTTTTCTGGAAAGGATTAAGGTCATGCTCCTGATTCAACTGTTACGTAACACAACATTGTAACTCACATTTTTTCTTTGTTTTACATAACTGGTTATTATTTTGTCTCTGCTACAGGTCCTACTCTTTGGCTAAAATTACACATAGTCACTGTGACTTGACTTTCCAAGAAACACATGGGTAAGGATCCCAATCTCTGCCTTCCAGAGGTAGAATCCTGGGGATCCTCCTGGGGCAGTGAGCCAATGAAAACCGAGGGAAGAGAGTCAGGCGTCAAAAAGAAGGGTGAAGACTATGGCGACATCAAACTCCCAGTTAGCAAAGTGAAGAAGGTGGCAAGGGGCTGATCTAGAACAAAACTAATGTGAGCAAGTTTGCAGCCAAGGGAACCTACTGTGAATTTACGAAGCCGAAAGATACGCAGGAGGCTTTCAGTTCTGAATGCTCAGTCAGTAGCTAGCATGGGTGGTGAAACACAAGGGAACAGCTTGCACAACTCTATAGGTGCTCAACTATTCATATACTTTAACGATTTTAAGGCAGGAAGATTTTATCTTAATACATGAACATTTTCCACTACCTGAAGAGAAACTAGAGCATATTTTATTTTTATAGTAATGCGAAAAACTGAAGTGTTTTCAGCATCATTGCTGTGTCTGAGTTGAGTTATTGAAACCGTTTACTAATAGGTTTTACTCCTTCCAGTCAACACAGTGATAAACTTAAAAGTCCCACCCCAGCCCTGTTGCTCCGCTGTTCAGAGCCCCCCCCCCCCCCCCCCCGCACACGTGCGGAGTCAATAGCTTCTGTACTTTCTCTGGAAGAACCTGTCACAGTCAGCAACTTGTCACAGGTCTTTCCACGTGGGACTCAGTAACATAGAGGGGTATTATCTAACCTGTGTGTCAACATTCGACTCGAAGTCTGAAACACGATCCCAGTTCAAATTTAATAATGAATTTAATCATCAGAGATGATTAAAATTTGAATAACAGAAGTAGGTTAACGACTTGTGAGCCCTTTCAAAGGCCATAATTATACAACACCAATTGTTCATAACCGAAGTTTGGTCTCTGGGTCAGCAGTGTCGACATGGCCTATGGAGTTATTAAAACAATAAATACTTGAGCCTATAGCAGACCTCTGGGGTCAGACAGAGCGATCTGTGTTTTAATTTGCCCTCCAGGTGATTCTAACTTGCTCCTAGCATCTGGTGACTCTGTATCTCACGCTATTGAGATCAGGTTTGTTTTCTGTTATAAATATGCTGTAAGCATAAAACTGCTGGATAGTAGTGATATGGTGCTATTATTCATTATCCCAGGTATAGTACATGATGCTTCTGCAGGAACTACCTGGAGTATTTCTTACTTTTCACTTGTTTCTGTGACAAGATACCAGAAGCCCCAAATGAAGGCAGCTTGTGGAGGTTTCAGTCCATGCTCAGCTGGCTCCCAGGAAGAGTGGCCCATGGCAGAGAAGAGCAGTTCAGGGCAGCAAAGAACAGCATAGAGCAAAGAGAGGAGAAAGAGTGAAGCTTCTAGTCAGTCTCTCTCCCATCCTTATGTTCTAAATAAGCTACCCTGGGGCTGGGGCTGTAGAGCTCACTCAACGTCCATGACCTCTGTTAAGGCACCCAGCCATGAGCTCGCTCCTCCTGCACCACTTCCGATGCTCCTGGATCTGCCACCTACAGCTGTGTTGCAGCCTCTGCTGTCTGTGTCTGATTATGCATACAGCTTTATTTCAGCTTGCTTTAAGGACTCTGCACTCTGTGCCCACCTTGGCCCAGCCAGGGACGCTTGATGACTCCCCATAGCCATTCCTGTCCACCCAGAACACCCAGGCCCAGCAGAGAACACTTCATAACTCACCTTCCCCCATTCCCTGTTCTAGAAAGCCCCTGCCTCCCCGGCCATTGCTGCTGCTCAGGTCCGCTGAGCAGCCCGGCATATGCTGTTGCCGTCAGGACACTGCTCCTTCATGCCAGCTAACTTGAGTGTGGTCTTGTGTGGGTTCAAGCACACCTGCCCCTGGCAGCCTTCCTGCCACCCTCCTCTTGCACAGGATGAGGATGTTTACAAAGTAAGAATGAAACTTAATTAAGCTTCTAATCTTCTCAAGATGACACAAAGTATCAACCAGTACAGGGTTCAGTAAAAACCTGTTTTACTTGTTCTCCATTAATTAATTAATTAATTAATTAATTAATTTTTGTCTTTTTGAGACAAGGTCTTACTATGCAGTTCAGGCTGGCCTTGAACTCACTTTTGTAGCTCAGGCTGGTCTCAAACTCACAGCGATCCTCCTGCCTCAGCCTCCCAAGTACTGGGATTACAGGCGTGCTCCATCACGCCCAACTTGGTTCTCCATTATTATTCTGTGATTATTCTGTGTAAAACCCCAGCCTGAGACCTGTGGCCCATAATGATGCAGAAGCCGACACCTTCACTCCATCTTTTATCAACACAGACGTGCAAATAAATGGAAACATTTATGACAAAGCGTTTTGGAGCTATTAATTGAAAACAAAACTTAAGTCATGAATTTAAGATGATAATTTGACCCTCAGGGTAGGACAAAACTCAGAGACTTCTTTACTGACTCCAGCACACCTTTGACATCTGAATCCTCTAGTGAGTTACGTCATAAATATGATTTTACTTTTCCATCACTAATTAGCAGTGCTTCGGGTTGTGGTGGCCATCTTTCTTTGCTCACTTCACTCATTCTTACACTATGGCTGCTGGTCCTCTCCACTGCGCTATGAACATTGTTTAGAAAGATCAGCACACTAAGACCACCATGAACCAGAGGAATCACTGCCAACAGTGGTCAACATTGTGTTACAAATCCCTGCCTCACAATAATTGTAGCAGTAGGATAACTTGCACACTGGAATGCCTTTTTAAAATACCATAGGAAAAGTACCTAGTGTCTGTCCATAGTTGTAAAGTCACCTTGCCTTCCATGTTGTCTCATTGAGACCCTGGCCCTGTCTGACTGACTGCCTATAATATTTCTGTCTAATTCAGCTACTTACAACTCCTCCGCCATGGGCCAGATCTCAAGCCAAGAGCAAACAGATGCAACCACATGCTTCGCTAAGGACAGACATCAGGTATTGATATGCTAAATAAGTATCACTCATCTTAGAAGAGGCTGCTGGCAAGCCAAAGCCCAACAGGTGATATTTGTGCCTGCTATGTGACTCATTTCCCCATTTGGTGCTCAGTTTAATCAATTTTACCTGAGCAATGGTGCTTGTAATCTCATTGGTTGACCATGGTTTTGTCCCACTTCATGCCTTCCTGAGCGAGTTCCCATGTCTTCTCTATCATCTTAGACCCTCCTCACTACATGGTTTTCCTCTATAAAAGTCCCTAAAGGACAGCTTCCCAGGGATCGCCCACTCAGAAACCCCCTCAAGTCCCTCTCTTACACAGGAGCTTTCGTTCCCCAATAAATCTGTTCTGCTCATACAAAAAAAAAAAAAAAAAAAAAAAAAAAAAAAAGAAGTACTTAAAGTTTCTGTCCATATTTGTGATTGTGAGGTGCAGAGACTTGGGTTCAATCCCTGCTGTGCTGGCCCTGCCCTCAGGAAGTGCTGAGATGGCAACTGAGACTGGGCTGTAGTCCCAGTGCTTGGGAGGAGCTGAAAACAGGAGGATCACGAGTCCAATCTACATAGTAAGACCCAATACATAAACAAAAAAAATAAAAATAAAGACTTATTTGTGATTGTGAATCATGTCAAAACAAACAAAAATAGAGTATGTGCTTCTTTCTGGACACTATCCTATATTTTTAAAGTACTAAGCTATGATGCTTTAAATGAGATTTTATTTTACACTTTGGTCAAGCATAAGCAATTATAAGGCATAGTCAGTCATTCACAAGTCATCTACAAAGATAAAATATTGAGTTTCAATTTTTTATTGTTTAAATTTAACAATGGTTATATTACATATTTTCATCATCAGATCAGTTTAGATTAATACATATAGGTATATAAGATAGATCAAACAATTAAACATTAACCTTTCTAAATCAACATTACTTTTTTTTTTCTTTTCCCCTTTCTTTTCTTTGAAAGTTGACACCTTGCACATTGTCCTCACAATCATTGTACAGAGTACAGTGTGTGGGCATGACCCACCTCCCTATTGATGTTGCTTAGAAAAAATAAAAAAAAAAAGGAAAAGAATATACTTCTCTTTGGACTAAGAGGAAGCAGATATATATATAGTCAAATGTTTTGCAATTGCAATGGGCCACCAGTGAAGCTTGTGATGTTGGAGACTATTGAATCTAAGCCTCCTAAAGCTCATCTCACCAATCTAGCTCTGCATTTCATGCATTGTAATTAAGGATTTTTTTTTCTTGCTGGGTGGTCAAGGGCAAGTCGAAGCAAGACCTGTATAACTAAACATTCTTTTTTTGTGTGTGTCTTCCAGGGTCAAATCCCCTCAGGATTAAGTTTGAGACCATAGACAGTACTTTGTAGAACTGTTGTTAGTGTCAGCCTTCGGGACGAGTCACGGCCATTGCTTGGCCATTTTGCTTTCTGTGAAAGCCTGAGAGAATGTTTTTCTCTGGGTGACTCTCCTTAGACGCACTGCAGTTCAAAGATAAAACATTAAACTTAAAATAGGAGGTATGAATTGATCCTCTGCTGTGCCTCTACTAGCTGTGTACTGTGCTTAAGGTCTGAAATTCTGTTTCTTTCAAGAAGTTTTGCCAGCTTCCGGTGGAATTCTTAATGTCCTAGTTATCTGTCTGAAACTGTTTCAGGCATTCTAATTCTTTCCTGTATTATTCATTCAGTGTTTCCATCATTGCTCTATACTCCTGTAATTTTTTTTTTTTTTTTGTCTATGACTTCCTTTGATATACTGAGCAACTCTTTCTCATTTCTCTTATTTCTTGAGAGATTATTTCTTATCTGATTTCTACTATAGCCTGATGGACTTGTTTCCTTATTACAGCTGCTGCCCTTTCATAAATTTCAGGGTGTGACTTTCAATTTTTCCCACATCCTTAATTCCTGGACTTGTTTTGGGTGGGCTGTAGGTCTGAGATTGCCTTTTGCTCCTTTATTTTGACTGTTTTGAAGCTGCCCATGTTCTCCTGGGCTCAGCAGTGATTCTACAGGGATGGGCCAAAGCTCTGTGATGTTCCTGCATTGAGTCTGGGGGTTGTAGCTGAGCAAGACCCTGCAATGTTAGGAGATGGGGTAGAGGTCCTCAGCATCCTGCAGCAGTTCCAGGCTGAATGCCTTTTGCAATGGAGCAGGGCCCTTTCTGCACTGTTTTATACAGAAGTCAGTTAAAAATTGTGAGAGGTTAAATAACCTGCCTCAGTATACCTAATGTCACAATTACAAGTAAAAATAACTGCACTGTATTCAATTTAACTTCTTGTAATGAAATGATTAATTAACTTAAATATGTACATATATAAAACTTTGGTAACATTTCAGATTGTAGATAACAGAAGGAAATTGAGAAGTCATTTTAAAATCTTGATGACAATAACTATTATAAACTGTTGTAAGAATTGCATTAAAGTCATAATGTTGTGGTCTTCAATTCATATTTGATGAGCAATTGAAGGAGAGTAAGATGGAAGAAATTCTACCGATGAGATTATTGTGTACATGTCACTTCTGAGTGCAATAGAGAACCAGTTCATTCAATATAATTCAAAGCATTCAGGAGGATAAGTGGTTGTCCACTGCGCCTCTTTTCTCTAAGTTTAGAAAGGTGGTAAAATTCTTTGAGTATTTATTCAGACTCAACTATTGTTCATGGGAGTTAGGACAGAGTAAGACACACGGGAATCCTACTCTAACAGAGCTGGAATTCCAGTTGAAGAGGCTAGAAATAGGTAACAGAGCAGACAAATGCATGGTATGCAATATGCATGAGCACAGTGAGAGGTATTAAGATAGAAGAAAAAGAAGAGGAAATAGGCTGTGATGTATTTAAAAATATCAAACTCAAGAGATATACTTGGGCAACATTACAGAGAGCACATGCAATCTATAATTCTTGAACAGATATACTTTAGAAAGTAATCATGAAGCCATAGAGGTCCTCAGTCAACAGAGGGGTGGGTGTGTAAGAGACAAAGAGAAGCATACCATGGCTTGAGCTCAGGGAGTTGGAGGGAGCGGAAGCCCAAGAGTCAGAGAAGACTCCTTCCACTATTGACTTCTACATTTCTCACCTGAAATTGTCTCTCTCCTTTTGCATTAAGATTGTCCATGTACTTAACTGGCTATATAAACCCCAATGACCAATTAGGCACGGAATCCAGACAGGTCTGTAGTGGATAGCCCTAAGTTCCCCAGGCTCTGTAAGCCCTGAGTCGGCCTTGAACTCCTGGCATTATTTTCTCTTCAGGATAGATCACTTCACATGCAATTTTCTTTCAGCACAGAATCTCTGGAGACATTTTAAAATTCCATGGGTACCAAGGAGCATTCCCTGAAAACTTGGGATACAGACACTGGATTTAGTTCACGGGCCTTCATAATAAGCAGAGTGCTGGTCACATTTCTAAAAACTGCATGCTGCAAAGTTTGTGTTGCCTTATGTTCCCCTCCATAATGGACCTGAGGGAGAATCAGCATTGGCTAAAATGTTCAGGATTGTACTTATTTCAAATGTAGCAAGAAAGCTGGAGTTTTCATATTATTTTACAATTCTTACATGAATACAGCCACTTGAGAAGTTGAGTAAAATTAGCTTGAAATTATCTTAAGAAAATGTTGGCAAAATTTGACTTTTATTTCTTCTGTCATACATTTTGTGCAATTATTTTCATGAAGGCTTCTTAGCCTTTTGTTTTTGGAGTGCTGGAAATTGAAGCTAAGGCTTCATAAGGTCAAGTATGCCCTGTACCACAGAGCGATGCCCCAAGGCTTCATCGAGGTGTTACAAAGGTCATACTTCAATCTTATGCCTGATAGCTGTTTTTAGAGAAAGAACAAAAGATTTAAAAATATCCCTTCATGCCACTCAGTCCCTCCCAAATGCTTTCATTGATGTTAACTTCTCATATGAATACGTAAAAGGTAAGATACATTTTCTGAAATTTAGCAAAAATCTGTCCTAACTTTTAAAAATCTTAAATCCAGCTATCTATCTCTCTGTATGTATGTTTGTGTAATAAACGCTCATGACCTTAGCTCTATGTGTATTTGACAAATGCTCATGCCCTTAATTAAGGAAATTAGGACTCAGATACCAATATTCTGATTAAATTTTTACCTTATAATCTTGGGAAAATTGCTTAATATCTGGAAGTCATAGTCTCATAATCATTAAATTAAGATGATGCTATTAAATGTATTTGGTTGAAACAGGAATTAAACAAGGTGACATGCAATGATACTATATTTGCTAATAGGGTACGCTGAAGGTTAAAGAATGTTTACAAATAGCTACTACTGTACCATCCTAAGGCAAACCCTCAGAAAATGCTGGGAGTGATAATAAATCACCTGTCTGTTATTCTGGCACTTGTTCTACCATATTACACATATGTAATTCTTAGATATTTGTAAACATTTTCTAGAGATATAATATTCTTTTATAAGAAAAGCTTAATTACGAGGCATAAAATGCAGAGCTAGATTAGTACGATAAGCTGTAAGGGGCTTACATCAACAGCCTTCAACATTGCCAGTTCCATTGCAATTATGAAACTTTGGACTATGTATACAACTACTTCCTCCTAGTTCAAAGAGAAGAAAACTTCTTCTTTTTTTGTTTGTTTGTTTATTTGTTTTTTCCCCCTTGGGAACCAATATTGATTAGAAAATTTGTCACATCTGCACCCTGTGCTCTGTGTAACGTTTGTGAGGACAACAATATGAAGTGTCTCAACTATTGTGAATGTACTGCTAACATGTTTTGAAACTCTCATATTGTTATCTCTTCTTAAAAGTAATAAAAATTAAAAATATTCTTTTATGTTCATTTTTAAACCAAATAAAGTACATCAATTGCATACCAGAATCTGAACTACACTTCAGATTTGTAGCAGAAAAAAATCAGGTAAAGAAAGGGACCGCTTCTTAACTGCACTCATATTAGAATGTGTGTTGTGTATTAATTTGAAGGCCAATTGTGCTGTGTAAGTTTTACACCATTTTCTGATGGTGTCCAACCTTCATTCTGGGGGACCTTTTTGCATTTTGTTGTAACACCTATTATTGGATAATAAAAAAATATTTGAAGGCCAATATTTATAAAATTCAGAAATATCTGACTTTGCTCCCCCAAACTATTATAATATCAGTAGAAATTGAACAAAATCATTGCACACCAATTTAAAGGCTTTTTCTGATGATTCAACAGTTATGATTTCACTCGATTTTCATGAAAACTGTGTGCTTTCCAGGGTTCGAGTGCTTTCAGGTTTTTCAGTGGTCGAGTGACGCAGAGCTGAACAAATAACAACAGGTGCTGTTCAAACAACTGATTCCCAGAGAGAGCTTTCCCCAGGGCAGCACCTCTGAATCTCCTGTGAAAGGTGGCAACTGGGACCGTGTACAAAGGGGTATAGTTGAGTTTATTTCCTGCACAGAAAAATATCTGAGGAAGAAAGGATAACCTTTCTTAATCTTCTACACAGATAACTGTACAGTAATACTCTATAACTTTTAATTCAGGGAAAGTCAATAGGAATACAGTAAATTAAACTATTGAGGCTATCTAAATACTTTAAAAATGTTATTTCTGACATATATTTGACATAGGTACTGATATGTGCTTTTACATAAAAATGGATGAAGGAAAATAAATGAGGTATATGTTTGGGTCTTTATAAAGAAATCTTGCTTTCATGGAGCTTGTTCTATTCATACACAGTGGAAATTTGAACTTAGAAATGTTTGTATTTATTTGTTCACAAAAATAGAGATACATAGAGTGTAGGAAAATCTTAAAAGGAGCAGTGTACATATATGCATCACTATATATATATATTTGCCAGAAAGATGAGGAAAATAAGAAATAATTTATGGAAATTGGTGAGAGGTATGCAAAGAGATTAAAAGCCCAAGCAGGGAGGGACACATATGTAGCAAGTGCTTGGTCATCTAGGGCATGAGAAGTGGAGTGGGGGAAGAAAAGGATTGTTCTGGTAGGCTAGAGCACATACAATAAAACAATGAAGTAAATTAAAATAGTTACAGAACAGAAAAAAGCACAGGGAAAAGAGACCTTTTTGAAGCACTGAGTTCTGACTGGTTCTTTCCTTTCTGCACTAATTGTTACAAGTACTCAGCTGCTCCCTTGAAGAGGGTTCTTTCCTCACCGTGTGTTGATTTCTTCTGCAAAATTACAGCTGTTTCAAGGCAAGAAGCTCCATTGTGAATGTGCGTATGTGAATTATGAAGGCAACCCTTTAAATGTTAGTTTTAAAAAGCTGGCAGTGAAAACACACACAGGAGGGCTGCCCGCATAGCTCAGCAGACTAAGCAGCTGGTTTGGCAATCTCAGGGATCAGAGTTAGATCCCGGGTCCCACAACGCTGCCCCAGCTCCATCACCAGGGCATGCTGAGGCAGAGATGGAATCCAGGTGTGTAGCACTGGGGAGACTGAAAACAGGAGGATCACGGTGAGTCTGATTTGCAGATTGAGATCCTTTACCAAATACATAAATAAAAAAGAAAAAGAAAATGCACAGAGTAAAAAATACAAATGTATATAGTTCAGACGAAATCTTACATGACATACAAGCAACTCCCTAAGTGATTCAGTCATAAGTTTGCCTACAAATCTTAATCACAATTACTTTTTGAAATGAAACCCAGTCATTGGAGTTGAATGCATTCTACCAACTGTAAAGAAATGAATATAAGCACTGTGCAGGTTATGCAGGCTTAAATTTTTTCTGTGATTATTCTGTGCATGAATCACAATATAAACATCTGTCAGTAGACCTCATACACAGCAAAAGCATTTCACAGAACCAACTATTTAAGTGGCAAAGTATTAGCGATCCCATCAAATAACCTTGGAAGGAATCAACTGCATAATGGGAATTAAAAGTTCCAACATTACGCATGAGAGTATTCTACTGCATCACTGATTCCAGTGGTATCAACCACTTGCATTAGCTGAACTTTGAGGTGTTTCTTGGAAAGAACTAATAAGCCCCAATCAATTTTGTTTTTTAACCTCTCAAGCGTAACTCTAATGAATGAAGCGCTCTTGCCCCGGCTTTCCATTTCTGACACTTAACAAGTAGAATCATTTTAAAAACTAATTGTTCAAGTCTTTTCTCTCAGTAGTACAAAGGAACATAAATATAATGTGTCTATGAAGGTAATATTGACATTTTCACTGTGCTTTAGAACAGATCGTCATTGTTTCCATGGAGCTGTGAAGAGATCGCTTCCTTGTTTGAGGTTTAATGAAGTAGCAGGATGGGGCTATTAAAGGTTTTTGTGCTGTCCATAAACAAATTCAATTTGCTTCAATTTTATGAAGTGATAAGAAGCCTAGTTTCTAAATAATAGGTATGTATGAGCCCAAGATCAATGCTCTGTGGTATCTTGTAACTGCCGAACAACATTGTTTTAAACCAATGATATTAATTCTTTAATCTTTTGCTTGAGTGTATTCTGTCACTATGTTAAAGGACAGATCTATCGCCTTTGTGTCAGAGCTAAAGTACATTGATAAAGTGGAATACAATATGAGACTATGACTTGAAAGAAGACATTGTGTAGGGATTATAAAATTATAATTGTTTGTATCTTGACTTTTCATTTCTAACTTACTCTAAAAGAAAATGAACTATTAAGGATTGAATGCAATATTTAAAACATAGTTTTAGGAGACACTGAAGAGATTCTGAATAGCATTTGTTGAACTAATATACTTAGTTTTTAAAAAGTAGTGGTAACATGAATTTAATTTTTTGTACAAGTCCAAATAATGACACTTCGTTGAATATGAGCGGAGATTTTTCAAATTTATCTGTACCTTTTTCACAAAATACAGTTTTGAAGAATATTTATACTTTATTTCTGCACTGTATGGGTATCTATGAAAACACTTGTTTTCATTAGTTGAAAATTAGAAAATACATATTTACAGCAAATATTCAATAAAAATCATAGTCAAATCACAGCTGGCAAAACGTAATCTTGCTGGAAAGAAATAAACTTTACCTATTATTGTTGAAATTCTGATGGATTTTTCTTTCAGAATTATCTCAGTTTAGATATCTTCTGCCCTCTAAAATACCTATACCTTAAGTGTTTCTTGGTATCCTGGTGCCTACTGGTTGTAAAAATGGCAAATCTTTATAAATGAGTGCACAACTTCTTGCTCCCAGGGCCCTGAATGTCAGAGGTATAAGGAAATTTCCAGGGTGCCTGTCGTTCTCAAGCCTTCCACGCGATGATTATCATTGTAATTCTATGGAAGCGCGTGGTTTCAAACAGCATGCTTAAAATAATAGGTAAGAAATCTCTACAAAGTATCATGTAATAAATCATACAGAGAGGCTCTCGACTTGGAAAATCTCAATGACGCATCTTCGCTGTTTGCTAGAAAATTTTAATACCTGGCTCCCTCGCTTGTGCCTTCACACAGATCACTTGCTACGTGTTGAAGGTTTTTTACTTGAATCTGGAGGTGGGAGAAGGGAGGGAAGAAGGAGAGAAGGCAGTATAAGGGTCCAGGGTCTGGAGGCATCTGCAGCAATTCCTCATACTGAATATATACAAACATATATTAATAGAGAGCTTAAAATTTTCATACACATATATGCCCATTTACTCATACATAAAATATTAAATGTATATACTGATTATTGAAAAACACGTGCACACATATATCCATTGAGAAACATAGTATCAAATATAGTTTTTACCATGATGACTATTCAATTTGCTGTTCAGGCATATTTATGTATACACTAAGCTTTCTTAAAGTAATTGTCATGGAGAATCCATATGAATTTTATAATAATCTCTGAAGCATAATTGCATGACTGTTACAATTTGCCAAATGTGTAGAAAACATTTCCAAAGTAAACTTTCAAGGACAGTAAACGCAGAGGACAAATTTTACCACTGAGAATTTGCTCATTGAAATTGAGAAGCTTCTTCTACTTTTCATGAATAAATATTATTTTGCTGACTGACAAAAATACATATTTTTATCGATACTGAATAATAAGACTTTGCAGAAATGTTACTTGGGAAAAAAACATGAAGCAGAGCATTTAAAGTGAACATAGTCTGCGAGCTGGTGATTTGGGGGCAGCTGACTATGTCCTCAAGGGCAAGCTCGGCGGCTTTTCAGTCTTCTCTAACGCTTGTCTTTTGAAGCTTATTTCTGCATGTAGGAAGAAAATTAGAATGTCTACTGCATCTTGAGTTTTCTGGGGAATAGCCACTGTCATAAGTGACTGCCTGTAGTTGACCCTGCTCGCAGGAAGACTGAACTATGCCAGTGATAAGGGCGTGAGGTGGGCGCGCATTGATTCAGGCTGTGCTCTATACATGCTCGCTTTAATCTGTGAAAGCCAGCTCCCCGCGAACCACTGTGAGTTGGACAGCTCTGCTGACTGCGTGGTGCAGAGGGACAGATGATAGTAGCAAGTAATGATGCATTTTGAGTGTCTGTCGTAGAGTTGAACATGTAATCTACCCCTCAGTCTATTTGACTGAAAACTACATTCAGGTAGCTATTTAATCCTCGAGAGTGTGTGTATGTGAGTTGTACGCATGCACTGTGCAGTTATTTATTTATTGCTTGTATTTTTAAGGAAGGGTCTATAGGGTGTTCAGGGTCTCACTACTAGGTGGGATTCCTAGTGGCCTGCCCATTGGCAGCCGCCCAAGAGCTGGGATTCCAGGCGCACACCACCTCACTTGGTGCCCAGTCTCAATTGTCACCTCAGTGTGCCCCAGGGACGTGGCCCACAGGGAGGCCCAGGGATTGAGCCCCTTGCCTCTGTGCCTGCTTGCCGATGTTTTAATCCACTGTTATTTGTCTTGCCCTGCACTGTGTATTTAGAGGTCTTCATAAACTACAAATTCTCACAGCAGATATTTCACAGCAGATATCTCTGCTTGTTTAGTTTTTTACCTTGTTACCTGACCTGATTCAGAGCAGACCCATGCACATCTTCCCATTATTTGAAGTGGAAAATTAAAATTATAGATTTTCTCCTATATTACTACCAAGGCAGTAGCACATTTGGTGTTAAAAACTATCTCAGAGGAAAATGCTAGAAATATTAGTTTAGTAAGTTAATATAGTCTTTGACACATACAATTTTGAAGGGGAAGTGTCTGGGTCAAAGTACCTTTCATATCAGGCATGGAGTGCATGAGTGGCTTTTCTTATTGTTTGCCTTTATTAAGATTTAAGCAAATCCTTATCCCATAAAACCATTCATGATGATTTTATAAAATATATTTACATTGTGTGAAAGTACCACATCTCTCTCTTTCAGTCCTTTCTTCAATAAATGGTCATTGGAGTTGTTCACAAGATTTAGCTATGACAAATTACACTTCTTTACACAAACATGGGGGCACATACAACACTGTGGTGTGATGTTTTCACTTCTTCTGGAAAAGCACAGAGGAGAGGAACAACTGGATTAAATGGGGTCTCCAATCCTGGCTTTCGGGGAATCTCCACACTGATTTCCATAGTGGTTGTACCAGTCTACACTTTCACCAACAGAGGAGAAGCGTTTGTCTGCCCCCCAGAGGCCCTGCAGTACTTGTTATAGGTTGACTTCTTGATGACAGCCATTCTTTCTGGGTTGAAATGGAGTCTCAGTGTTGTCTTAATTTGCATTTACACAATGGAATATTGCCAAACTATTAAAAAATATAAGCTTGAGTCTTTTTTAGGTAAATGGATATAACTAGAGACCAGTCTCATAAGCGAAATGAATCAGACCTGCAAATGTAAACCAATGTGCTGTCTCATTAGTATAAGAATATGAAAGAGTAAATAAAATTTTAGTGGTACAATAAATACTGAGAAAGGGAAAGAACCTGTTCAAAAAGTGAGTTGAGAAAAAGAACAGAAGAAAGAAAAAGAAAAGGGGAAAATAAATTTGTGTATATATACAAAACAGTTTGGATAATTGTCCTGCTGATTTTTGCTGGTGTATTGAAAGGAGCAGTTAATACTTTTTCTTCTCCTTTTTAATTTCTTTTTCATCCTAGGTGCATTTGGTTGTTATAGGGTGTCACTATGCAGCTTGAAGTCATAGTGATCCTTCTGTTTTCAGCCTCCCGAGCACTGAGATTAAAGGTGTACACCACCATGCCCAGACTCTGTAACTGGCTCAGCTAGCCTTGGGTGAAATATATATATGTATACATACATGCATGTATATCCAATTTACTTCCTAAATAGTTAGACAAATGTATCCTATCCATTAGCAGTACATATAACTTCTTGTATCCAACACTTTTGTGATTATCAAACATTCACACACACACACAGTGATATATATATATATATATATATATATATATATATATATATATATATATATAGTTTTTTTTATTTTTAGTATTTGTTGCAGGGTCTCCCTTATGCAGCTCAGACTAGTGGTGATCCTCCTTTCTCAGCCTCCCCAAAGTGCACGTCACTAGGCCTAGACTCTAGTGGGCTCAGCCACCCTGGGGTGGGGCTGACACAGCAGGTGGTGCTGGGGACCAAACCTCAGTCCCTGAGTTTGCCTAAGCTTACCTAAGCAGGCACTTTCTTCCACTGGGCTACATTGTAAAACCATCCTTTTAAATCTCTTATAACTTTTTAAAACCAATTTTCCATGCTTATATCTGATAATTTAAACAAGTAATTTGAAGGCAACATACCAATATCACATAGGCAATGTAAAAATTTTTGGATTCCTATTATTTTGTTTAGTGAAATTCTGTATTGTTTCCAATTTTAACTATTTTTACTCTTTTTAAAAATATTTAAAATATTTTTACATTTTATATACTTGTTATTGTAAAATCTGTAATATATAAGCACATGATTTACCATGTATATTTGCCTTTATGTATGAAGTATAGTTGTATGCATGCCACAGGTACCTAACATTTACCAGTGTTGCGTATGGATGACAAAGCATGTGTACAGTGCATGCACTACACAGAGATGTGCAGATAGCTATTTGTATAAAGGAAGTGACATGAGGCATGGGGACATCTGCTGCCACAGAATTTCTAGAAATATTTAGGAGAGTTAAAAGAGTGTGGTCAGAGAGGACGCCACAGATAAACTGGGACGAGAGCTCGTATAGCGAGTCTCCACGTGGTCAGGTAAAGGACCGCTGGAACATGCATGTCACACTCAGAAACTGTAATTAATTGGCTTTCCCTGGAGCTAGAAAATGAATTTTCAGTATGAGCTATAGTTGGCCTTAACACAATGCCATTAAAAGAGCAGGATATTCTTTAATGAGAAAATTCATATGATTGTCAGTTTTATTTGAGAAAGATATTTTGATACGCCTGGGAAGTAAGAGTGGAAAGGCTGGAAGAGTGTTCAGGGAGCAATGTAAGCCAAAAGAGAAATGGTGAAGTTAATCCCTGGAGGGGAAGAACATCTGGTGTCAGAGATAAATAGATTAAAGTCTTTGAAAAACTCTGTTGGAGTATAGCAAATATGAGCTTGTTTTCTCTTAGCAAATAGAAATTGGAAACATCCAATGCAAACAAGCAATGTTCAACACATACACCATTAACTTACCAGAGACACAATGAAAAAATGTGGAAGTTTAAGCAACAGATTGACTTCTGTTGGTTTCTTCCTCTTCGCACAATGAGGCCTTTTGTTTTAATGGTTGATTTAGGCATACAAAACTATTGGTCATAGGTTATCTGTGTGCAAATATCGAATCTAGACATTACAATATCACAGAAATCACACAGAATTAATTGTCACTTTGCCTCCTAGTACGATGTCATTGGCATTGCTTCACTGAAAGCCTAGAAGATAAATCAATGGAAGAAATTTCATTACAAAAGTCTTTGCTCTATAATAACAAAAAGGACCCACTTCAGTAAGGCTTTTTCCCCCTAAGAGACTAATAATTTCTTGGGGCTGGGCAGATAGCTCCGTGGCAGAAGTGTCTGCCTGGCAAGTGCATGGTCGTGAGTTTGAACCCTGGTCCTGCTCCTACCCCCTCAAAAACTCTCAATTGAGACTAATAACTTCTTAATAACTATAAATAAATAGCATCCCCAAATCTAGTGTTTTGCAAGAAAGATTTGTAGAATGAAGATTTTTAGAGCTTAAACAAAATAAAAATTAATATTAACACTGTAAAATTGTGATATAACTGTATATCACATTTGAAAAATTACATTGTTAGGAATGACCGTTGTCATAGTATTTGTACTAGATTTTCCCTCCATAGTACAGGGTGAAAAATCATCTAGAAAATAAGTCATCTGAATTTACCACTTCTGGTATAAATATTCAAAGTAAAAGGAAAATTACACTGAAATATACAACCTAAATTCTAATCTTTTTTCTTCATGAATATAAGTTGAATAATGTTACACACACACACACACACACACACACACACACACACACACACACACATATATATATATATATATATATATATATATATATATATATATACATATATATAATTTCCCCTGAACTTTCTACCAGATTTCATTTTTTTTTCCCAAGCACATCAAATACCAAGGAAAAAATATCATTTTCACAGACCTCAGGCTAGTGACCCAGGTGAAAAGAGAAATGAAACAAAGCTTCCTTGATGGAAGAATAAAAGCTTTCTCATCATTTCTGGTCAAGCTTTGAGCCATCTATAAAATGTGATTTATTTTTTGGGAAAGAAATCACCCAAATTCTTCGGTGGAGGAAAGATAATTTGGAGAACTAGCATTTGAGGAGACAGACATCTCAGACATGTGGTCTTTTGAATCATCACACATGACATGTCTAGATGCTAAGAAATTGCAAGGGGAAAATGTAAGGGTATATAAATTTCTCAGTGGTGTTTCTTATTACTCAGTTGTTTTTACTGGTGAAATATATATTTTCAGACCATATTGTGGAAACTTTCATCCACCCTTTTGGCTAAGTGAGATTTTTGTTTTTAAATATAACAAAATGTCAATGAATATTTCTTTAGAAAGCCAGAACGGTCAGTATGTCTCCATACTGTTTGTGCTGCTTTTTTTCCGACATTGTTGAATCCGGAATAATGAATGGATTCCTTCAGGGGGCCTCGCTTGTCCCGTGTTCTGTGGTGAGCAAGTCCCAAGTCTGTTGCTCTTGTCTGGAGAATATCTGCTCGTCTCTTCCCTCTGTTCCCCTTCTGCTGCAGCAGTCGGCTATTCTGGGTCATTCGAACATGCAGAAGTGTTCTCACCACTGGATTTATCTCCTAGGGGGCAGAGCCACAGAAATTTAGGCAGCGAAAGAGCAGAATTTATAATGCTCCAGTTTTTCACAAAAAAATAAAAATGGCGCTCCTTCTCTATGAGGTCCATACTCATTGAACAACAATGTGGAATTGGTACACTGGGTAGGTTTTTTTTTTTTTTTTTTTTTTTTTTTTTTTTTTTTTTTTTTTTTTTTTTTTTTTTTTTTTTTTGTTTTGTTTTGTTTTAAGTACTAATATACCTTAAAGAATAGAATTTACCTGTACACGGGAACGGCATCCCATGTATAATCATCAACCTTCTTCCTCAGCTTCCTGGGATGCTAGTAACCAGCTAAGTCCCACCCAAACAAGTTCAAAGTGAAAGACAAAGGACGCATGCAGACTCTTCTGGCGCACTGTGGAATAGTTTTGGATGAAAGCCTTTGAGCGTGAACGCTGTATTTCGGGGCTTAGTACACAAGGTCATTCTGTAAGTAAAACCTGCCACACTGACTTGCCTTACTTTTAGAGAATGGAGAACTCATTTACTATCTGAATGACTTAATTTTGCCTGGCAATCTACATTAAATAAAAGAAAATTATATCCTTCTCTTAATATCTTTAACAGGCTAAAATTCATCATTGTCACATTTTGTTTAATTTTCCTTAAGGCCTACACAATTTAAATAAAACTATTCATTATTATTTTGATTAGCATTTATTTAAATCTTATGTACAATTTATATCGAAATAATAATACAATATAATCCAATAATAACCAATAACTAATCTAACTCACCATGACGATATTTATGTATATTTTTTTGACAATGTTTATATTAAAAATTAATTCTATTAAAAATTTTGGATTCAAACAACAGTGACAATGTGAGTCTTGTAACGCACTCTATAAGGATCAAGGTAGACTAAAGTCAACGCAAGGTTTTACAAAGGGTTAGTCTTTTTTTTTAAAGAGAAAGATGCTATGTGACTATGTCACCGTGCTCTTCACGCTTGCGTCTGAGATCATGTCTCCTGTGACTCTGAGAGGCAATAGTGAGAATAGCAAAATCTGAGTTGCCCTCTAACTAGGAAACAAAACAAAACAAAACAAAACAACAACAACAAAATTAAGCTTCTTGAATCCACAAGGACAGAACCAAAGAATCTGCGGGCTAACACAGAATTCACTGCTGGGAATTACACTGTGGTAAGTGTGCAGCTGACGCACCGCTGCGGTTCTCTCAGGTTTCTCCTGGGGGCCTTAGCTGGACGCAGGGGTCACAGAGGTAAGCCGGGGCAGAGCCGTGGAGGTTCTTGGTCCAGTGCATGTTCTCGTCGGTGCTCCAAGAACCTTGCAGGTGATACACGGTGGGTGCATTTTTGTTTAAGGACATTAAAGTTATATGGAATGAGCAAATCAGAAATAGTTTGTAATTTCTTTCAATAATTCATAATTGTTGCAGTGACCAGGGATTTCTAAACCCTGTCACATTTTCTAAAGTTCTATGTAATGTGATATTCTCATAACACTTTATCTCAAAAAGTCATTTTAAGAAAATAGATAAAAAGTCCACATAAAGCACCATCAAGTGGCCCCCCTTTTGTTAATAAATTAAGAACATATATAACAACTTAGGGAGAGTCACTGGTCACCAATAGAGACAAATACTTTGATGTACAGGGTAGATCACTACATTCAAATTTTAAATGTGTAGGTTGCTTCTAATTAATCAAGGGATCATTGCTTTATTTTCTCTCTCTAGTAATAATACGCACCTACTTTTCTCAGGGGTTTAGGTATTTCTAACTGGTTCTTTCTCCTGATCATATATATTATGAATATTCATGTAAAACAAGGACTGTTAAAGCAAAGCATGAATCATTTACTGCTGCCCAGCCATGCATTAGCCTAGTGGAATATCACTATTTCACAAAGGCTTTGAACATCTACCTGAAGTCAATTACACATTTATAATACACGGTTCTAAGAATAATGTTCAATAAGTGTACAATATTCCCTTAAAAATTCTAATACAAATCTACTGTGATGCAGAGTAACGTCGCATCTGGATCAGAAGAACGTATTTCTGTTTTCTCTGCAGGTTAGGGATGAAATGGCTTCAGACACACCTCTTGGGGCAACGAAGCAGGGGCCGTGCTCCTGGGAGAGTGCGTTCACGCCTGCGAGCATTTTATCATGATTGCGAGAGGCTGGGATTATGCTTCATGCTGACAATTTGAGAGCATTCATGTCATGTCACCACATGGTGGGGAAAACCCAACGGGGTGAGGTTAGAAAGCTTTGCAAAACAGCATGAGGGAAACCTTTTGTCCTGAGGTTGTTGAGCAGTTCACAAAGCTGTGCACTCCCTGAGAACTCCCCATCCACTCGAGTTGCTGTACTGCTCAGGGAAGGAGCAGCGATCTAAAGCAGACTATCTCGTAGGTTTCATAAATTAACGAATGTGTCCAAATTCTCACTTCCATCATGTGCCAACATCCTAGGGGTGATGGGTGTATGAAATGAATCAATGAATATTAATCAGCTAATATAGTTCCTGGTGAGCCAATATAAATTTAAGGAATGGAATTCTTGACCTAAATCATCCATCTGTCTCTTGTGCATTCTGGTAATTTAGGGGAGCTACTTGTTCCCTCAGCTGGGGAGTAGCAATAAGGTACACACGGAACCTGTGCTGAGCCCTGAAGATTGAGGGGGTGGGAGGGTGGAAAGCGCACGGTGTGGAGGATAGCGCGATGATGTGTTCCAGTCAGCTTCCTTTGTGTAAAAACACTTACTGGTGATTATTTATATTTCTATATTTTTTCTTATGATAGGCTAAGTGACTGGGCTGGAGCTCCCGATTTCATCTTTAGGGAGAAGAAAGTACAGTTCCTTTGTCTGCTAAATTAATGTATATTTGGAGAAGAGAAACACAATGAGTAAGAGGATGAGTACTGAAAAACTCACATTATAATCACTTTAAATTCCATTTATCCCGTGCCACTGAATCCTAAGGTGCATGTGTCCTGGTTTTAAGTAGCAGTAGTGGCTTGAGAGATAGCTCAGTGGGATAAGCACTTGCCTGGAAACCATGAGGATTTGAGTTCAATCCCTGGTAACGCAAAAAAAAAAAGAAAGAAAAAAAAGAAGAAAACATTAAGTGACAGGAACAAAATACAGTGAGTCTTTTACTACACTGCTGATTCTTTGGATAATCCTAATTTTACTGAAGAAACAAAGGGGGATTTGTATTGCATGTCTTTGTGATGGCATTATTAAATTTAATGTAGATATGCCAGCAGAGCTTCTCTGAATAAGGTGTAAAATTTAATTTATTAATCTAATCAATGTAATTTGCTGCATGTCTAAGATGTTTGCTATATACTTCTTAAAATTTTAGGAATGTGACACTTGGGCCAGTGATATTGCTCAGTGTCACGGTGCCTGCCTGTCAAGTACCAGTTCCTGAGTTCAATTCCAGGTACCCCACCCACCAAAAAAAAAAAAAAAAAAAGTGACACTGAAGATAATATACAAACACGGATGTCCTTGTAGATTTTTCTGAAGGAATATAATAAGATTAATAATTCAGTGTGGTGTGAGACAAATTTATGTGCTGATAAGAAGGCACATGACACACGGGGTCTGGGACGATAGAGAGCAGTGCCTGGGTGCCTTGCTGATGGGATTCATCTAGTAGAGACCTGCAGGGAGAGGAGGAAACTGGGACTCTGAAGTAAGGGAGCTCCGGAAGCCAAAGCTGTAACTGCAAAGCTTCAGGCCTGTGGGTCGGCTGTGGCCAGAAGGATGACCGCCCCTCAAGCTTTACCTAGAATGCAGCTTTCACAAGAGTCCCTAAACCCCAGACATTGCTATCTGCCTGGCTTACTCAACAGCTAGTTTCCGGATGCTACCTGGAAGTTATTGTAAGCCAGGAAGATGGGCCTGCTTACCCTGCCCTGGGTTCACACGGCGGCCCTTTGTTCCTCAGGAGCGCATGTCAATGGCTTGTTTTCCTTTACTTATAAATACACCAGAATCTCGTTCCCAATTTCTTGCTCAGAAGCTTCTGGGGCTGCTTATGGAATCCACCTGTTCAGACAGAAAGGATGGTGACCGTTTGGGGAGAGGAGCAGAGAAAAGAAATAGAAATGGCCAGCTGGTGTGATGGGAGGGGGCTGAAAGCTGTTTCCGCTTCTGCAGCGATTGGAGAATTGCCTAATACAGTCGTACGCGGCCTTACTGTAAAAAAAGCGATAGGAAGATGTGCATTTTACCTGAGCATAAAATACAGGCAGCTCCAGAGCAATAGAGAGTTGTTATCAGTGCTCGAGACTGCCTGCCAGAGAAACGCCTTAGTAAGAAGTCCTCTGTCTGGAGAGCATTATAATTAACATCCGATTTAAAAGGCTCCCGAATTCCTACACGTTTCCAAATACACTAAATGGCACACGTAACAGAGAAATCTCTAATATATTTCTTTAAATAAAGAAATATCTAAGAAACCTGATGTTCGGACAAAAGTTTTGCAAGGATGGAAACAAAACATTGGAAGTGTGGGTGTCACTGCGTGCTGGGGTTTCCAAAGCTACTCTTTCTTTGGGCTTCATTACTTGTCGAGTTTTTCCATAAATCATACTAAAAACTGTGTCATGGCAAATAATTTAAAAGGCCCTGTATCGCAAATGCGTTCTTAAGCAAGATTTAAACCTAGGAAAAAAGAGAAAGGCTTCTATATTATTGCAATCCGAAGGCCATTCAGCTTGTGTTTTCTGAGAACAGCATTTGAAGACTATACTTTTAACCCAAAATAATGGTAATAATAATAACAGTAATAGCAGCAGTCTCTTAAAGCGTTCCCAGTTCTCTCTGTATGTCTCGCAGAAAACAAAGGCCTACAGCTCGTGCAGTTTAACTGTTCATTGTCACCACTGCGACAAGCAGGTGTCACTGCAGGCTTTGGAAAAATGTCCAGGAAACGTAGCAACCCAGGCAGTAGTTGAAATGCAGTATCACCATTCCAAGCTATATTTCCCACCCCAGAGACTGTCCTTTTGAAGTTCCTTCTGTTAATCTGTAGTATTTACTTCGACTGAAATTCGTGGTCTAAAAATACTTCCATTTACCTCCACCCAATGTGACGGCTCTTCCATGGGCTCATTAAGATCCAAGGACTCTAACCAAAGTGTAGGAACTCCAGAATCTGATAGAAAAGGAGCGCGGAGCCTCCCAGGGCATTTGGCAGAAAGCAAGGGTGGGCGCAGGGGTGGAGGTGGATAGCGTTACTCAGTCGGCGTGCAGAGTGTGGCTCACTGTGTTCTGAATAGATGGATGGAGTAACGCGCGCTGACCTCACCTCTGCACGAATAAAACAGTGTAGCACAAGCTGCTTTTCACCGCCACTACACACAAGCCTCGTAAGGACTTTTTCATTAAAAGTAAAGGCCGAGCATCTTCAAACGTAAGCTTGGATTTGGAGAGTGCAATCCTCAAAAAATCAGACGCTTTATAATAGGGGAATGGAATCCTCTTTCTGGGACTTGTTTCCACTCAGGCTGAAAGGTGTTTAAGGGTCCAAGTTGAAATAGTTTGACCTGGAAACATACTCCTATTTCTTTAAGTAAAAAAAGAAACTTTCCAAAGTAACTTTATGATACATATTCTTTATAATTTTAAAATCAAAACCAGTCACACGTGCAGGAGTCATTCATCCTATTTCACTGACAAATGATACTAGTAAGAAGATCATTTGGCCATGAGCGTATTCCCCATACCTCTGTATACGGTGTTGCCTTATTTTGATAACGGTCACGTTAGTGGTAGTAAAAAGTGTTATCAATTATTATTCAACAATGAAACAGAAATTCTGAGGATTGTTGAAAGAGGAAATTAGTACAGTAAATTGAAGCAGTTGCAGACTACAAAAAGGAGGAGATGTAAAAGTGAAAAGAAGATCATTGCTTTCCTCCTAGGAAAACAATTCTTTGTAATAGAGTGTTTTTGTTTTGTTTTGTTATGGTACTGGGAACTTCATTCAGGACCTTGAGCCTGCCAGTCAGGCACTTGATGTCGCTGAGCTATCTCCCCAGCCCAATTATTTATAATTTCATAAAAAATATATTAATAATAAATGGAGTTTTCACTTACTATCATTTAATTCTCTGATGTAAGTGCTTTGTTTGCTTATTTGATTTTGTTTTTGCTTTGTTTTGTTCTCAGAAAACCAGAGGAAAGGATTTTCTATGGCAACTAAAGATGCTAAGTCTGGGTTATAATTAAGGGCTCTCACCAGCTTGGGTTTGAAAAGAGTGTGTTAGGAAGAAAAATGATTTCTGTCTTATAATTAGGAAACCTAGTCCCCAGAAATGAGAGCATGATGGGAATGAATATTTCTTTTTCCCTCCATTTTACCTTATAAGTTATCAGATCAACACACACAAAATATATCTCAAAAACTGCATAAATGCATGTTTCACAAATATGTAGCTAATTATAGGAGAATGTTCATCTCAGTTCCCTATAAGGCAAATGAATATTTATCAAGTTAAATTCCAAGATACTTATTCTCTCTCTTGAATTTTGAATATAATTACATTGGAAGGCAATTGTTTTTATGGGTGTAGGAAGAGATTATAACATTTCTATGCAGTTTTTAAGAATGCAAAATAACGATAGCTGTTTTATCATTAACAGAGTAACCCAATGCTTTGTTTCAGCTGAAAAAATAAGTTAGCCTTAAAATAAAGTAGCTAGAATGATATTAACCTAAACAAAGATGACCAAATAAAAACTAGATTGTAATTATTCTTTGAAAACTATATTTATAAGCCAGAGGAAAAATGATTTTTTAAGGAGCTTATTAATCTGCTGTTAAGCTCAAGTTTATGAGTAATTGTCTTTAAAACATTCTTTTAAAATTTAACCTAGGTAAATGATATAGAAATATCAATGTTTTTAAAACATTCAAAAGTCATTAAGCTGATAAAATTTACCTATACCAGTAAAAATAAAATTTAGGATTTTGTATACTAATACATTGAAGTTCTGTAACTATAGAAGTGTTTTTCTATATATTGGCATTATATTTATAATGATATGAAGTCCACATGCATCTTGTTTTCTCACCGTATGTTTCTAGAAAATATGGATTATATATTATGACTTATTATTTTACCGATCCCCCAAACCTACCAAAAATGTTTATAACTCGTTGGCATTCAGGGTCTATGTTAACAGCCAGCAGTAAATAATAGGGATGAATATTTGAAAAATTACAACAAATTATGTAGGAATATAGATTTAATTATATTACAGAGCAAAGGCCTGCTGTTTATGTGTGTCATATAATACATAAATTCTATCTTTTCTTTTCAGTTTTTATTCTTTCATATTCCACCTATTATAGCAAATTTTGTCAATGTCCTTTCAGATCAAACATAGTACATAGGCAACTTAAATATCTGTATAGCACCCATAATGTTAATTTACATCCTAATAATTTTAAGAAATATAGCTAAAATGTTGTGTGGAAAAATTTGATAAGAATTCATAGGACTGCAAATGTAATAGTGTAGCATTTGAAGTATCATAAATACTGAATAAATTTCAACTGAGTTTAGCTCTGGAGAACTTAATGGTCAAATAGGAATAGAAATATATTACTGCCCAGAAATTAGTTTGAATTCTTCTAAAAGTATTGTAAATACTTTCAGTTAGGTTAGAACAAAGGGAAAAGAAAATCTTTTGGGCCCTGAAGACCTTTTGTGAAATTTCTAATTAATTTTGATAAATCCCTTTTAATATGGCAAGAAGATCCACTTGAGCTTATCAATTTAAGAGGTATACTTATGCTCAGTGGACTAGAGTCGGCCCTAAGCTAGTTATACCTAACACCTGCTAAAATTAATAGATGTTCCACACCAGTAGCTAATTTTGCCATAGATTTATGTAATTCACTAATAACAAAATTTTGTTTACACCATCTTTATCTTTTCCATTTAAAGAACACTTAGTGTTTTGCATTGCTCTCTTATGGAATTAACTATTTTTGATATGCATTCATATTTCAGATGTGCTGTCATTTCTCTGATAGTATATAATCAGGTAAACAAAATAGCATATTATCTCCTAATTTTAATTTCAAATAATACAACTTCATATTGATAATCATTTGGAGTACACACTTTAGAAAAAACTTATAAATGGATAATATGTTACATTTGCCAATTGCTAATGAAATAGGAGAAAGCATGATTTATCCTCAGAAAAGGAACACAGTTGTTGATGAAACTATTGGTGAAGTTTGTAATTTGGTGATAAAATTACTAAAATTATTAAAAATGTTATTGTTGGTGAAAAACAGATGAACATAATGTCAGCACTAATTTCTTAACATTAACTTAGTCACCATCACCTTACTGATTTTCGTCATGTCCACGGACCCAGTCAGCCCGGCCACCCCCAGGAAAATGCCTTTCTCTCAATCCCTTTAAAAAGACAAAAAGGTGAAGTTCACATACTGCTTCACCCTCCTAGTATATACTTTCTTAATCCAGCAAGTTGCTTTTTTATCAGCTTTTTAACCTCGCTTGCTGTCTGTACTCTTTTTTAGGACAAGCTAACAGCATTCCCCATGTTTTGTATTCTCACTCATGTCTAAAATTCCTTAAGCAAAAGATGAATTCATCTATTTAGGGTCTGTGCCTAAGCTGTTATGCAGTGATTTGCACATGTTAAGGACATTTTTAGTGACAGAATAATGTGGACTGGTGTATATATTTAAAAATTGAATAGTGTATGAATTTTATAAAGCTACTAATGTGTTCTGACCGCCTTTTTCACCCATTCCAACCTTCATTTTCTTACATGAGCACCATTTCAATAGAGTGAAAATCACTAACTCACGTATTTGTTGCATATTATCATTATACTAAAAAAAAACCCTAATTTATGAGAAGCACATTTTATATCGTTTCTACTATGAATGTTCAAGAAAACGTAGACAAATGTTACTTTATTATATTCTTGTTTAGTTCCTATGTTTACGTCATTCTTTCATACTTATCAGTATTCGTATTTTTTAAAGGTTTTTGGTGTGCAGGGTCTAACAGTACTTGTATTTTAATGTATGCTATATACTCACCACATTCAAGCCCAAAGATAAACATAATTACACATCTTTTATAGGGAATTTTTTAGCAAGACAGAAAAATTAATATCTAAGAAAATATTACAATTACTTGAAGTCTATGAAAACAAGGCACTATTTTTAGACCTACATATAATTTAGGGAATATGTTGATACAGAAATGAAATTTCATTTAAAGGGATAGAATATTAATGGCCTATTTGATTTCTGTTGTGGCAAAGGCTTTCACCACAAATATCCTTAGCATATGTTAAACACCTCTGAAGGGAGAATTGTAGTGAAGGGGTATAAGTTAAAGAGTCATTGGTGTACTGTCAGTATTTAAATCCACATGGGCATGCATATTACAGAGTGACTACAATTGAAGTTGATTGGAGAGGTAAGAAATAAAAACTGAGAAACAACCGCTACCAACAGGGAAGACAAGGTTTAGGAAAAAGAAATCTAAATTGAGAGGGATAAGGCAAAACAGAGACACAGAAATTAGTAAAAATTAATTGAAAACATTGATCAGCACACAATACTCTGCTTTATCAAAGTCTTCTTCTTCAACTTTATGGGTGTTGTGATATTTCCCATCAGTAGTTCCTCAGAAGTACTTTTCTTTCTTTTTTTATTATGGCCAGCTCAGCCTGCTCTGGGGGTGGGGCTGGCGCAGCATGTGGTACCGAGGATTGAACCTCTGTTGCTGTGGTTGCTTAAGCTTGCCTAAACAGGCACTTTAAACCTGTGAGCCATATTGCCAGCCACTTTATGGATGTTTTGTGACCATCCTAGTTTGTGTGTCTTCAACTGGTATGCATGTTAGCTTGGTCTGGTTGCACAGACGTCAGATAATTTCACCTCAGGAAAACCTTGTGCTGAATTTTCCTAAGGTTTCAAATTCAGTGAGCGTAGTTGAAATAGAGATAGATGATATTCTCTGCGCATTATTGATAGAATACTCATGATATTTCTGGTCACATCATCCTTTACAGCTAATTGTGGCCTGTAGCTAAGGTACAAAGTAACTAAGTAACTCACTTGGTCACTGGACTGCAAGGGGAAATTTTATGCAATTTCTTATAAATGTTCAGAAGATGCAAAATCAAACTTTCCTTTTTCTTTCCTTCTTTCCTTCTTTCCTTCTTTGAATATTTTATGGGATTTCCTTCCTTCCTTCCTTCCTTCCTTCCTTCCTTCATTCCTCCCTTCCTTCCTTCCTTGCTACATTTTACAAAAATGCTTAAGCCATGAACATGTATTTGCTGTAATTTATCATGAAAAACAAGTTCCTGTCTTGTTTAAGGTGTTGTTATTTAAAAACGTTCTGTCATCATCCACAAAATACTTTATATAATATGGCATGTTCCTCATCAATTTCATTTTGCTGGTCTGTTCTGGGCTTTTGACAAGTACTTCCAGTAATTCATACATGAAGAACAGAGCCTTCCCGTTGTCTCGCCTGCATTCACCACAAAGTTAACATAAGTGCCAGCCTTGAATCCCTTGTCATCCTTTGACAAACTTATTCCAAAATGGATTCCTTGCTGCCCCTTTGTTTCTCCTTAACATAATACCCATAATTTGCAAACACAGTGTGATAGTCATCAGTAGAACACATTGTCACTCCAGTGTTTAATTTGTTTAAGGTTAGTACACAAATGTCTGCATTCCATCAGTCACCTTCTCCCCACTCTACCTTACCTTTCTTTTCTCATTATTTACATATTTCCCATTTGCTATCTGATTCCTACAGCTTACATGGCATACAGAAGTTTCTCTGGAATTCATGCTCTTCAGTGACAGTTTTCTTTGTGTGAAACTCTACCCTTTTGTTTGTTAACTGGCAAATATATGCCTGCTTTATATCCACTTGCTATCTCTTTCTTTACAAGGTTTTGAAGAGGACTGGCCCCTTTCTACCCAGTACTTTGCCACTGTCTGCTGGAATTTTGGTTCAATGTGATGTCATTTCTTTACATCCTATCTTATAGGAGCCTTTGCAGGGCAACTGCACCATTCTCTTTCACCTCCTTTATTGGGGTTTATAAGATGCTTTGAGCAGGTTCTTGTATTTCTTTTTTTTTTTTTTTTTGTATTTCTAATTACTAACAACTTACTAATACTTAACATACTTTCCCTCACTTTTTCAAAGATACCTTGTGAATGAAGCCATAAATATGAGAGATTAAGAATCAGATAATTTTAGAAACAAACATGTGTATTAAGTATGAACTGTAAATGAAAAAGTCAGTTATCTCATTCTGTGTGTATTACAATGCTATTCCTATATAATTTGGCTAGAAGAGGAATCAGAAAGCAGGAGACAATGAATAAGGGAGAAAACTAATGACACCGTGCATCCAATGGGTAGCATTTTTAAACTTGTGCAGGCAGGGAGGATCTTAGAAAATAGAACATGTGAGTACATTTGAAGACAGAGAAATCATAAAATGTATGCAGAGGTGTTTGCTTTCTCATAGATAGTTGTACAATTGAATATTTTATGGGATTTACAGGTGACAAAACAGTATCTCATAGAGTACAGAATTTTGTTGTTCACAGTAATCTCATAATGCAGATGTTACCATTATTCCTTTATAGCTATGAAAGTGAGACTCAAAGAGGTCACAACCTTTTCTCCTTTGTGTGCTATGTAAGTATGCATGAGATGGTGCATCTCTTTACTTCAGAAACCTGAATGCTAACAGATATGAGTGAGAGATATTATGATTAATATACAATATTGCTAAATATTACTGCTGGATTTTTTTTCAGTTGCTGCTTTTTTCACTTCAATAATGTTTACAGGAGATGCAAATTCATGCATAGCTAAGACAATAATTATTGAAATACAAACCACTATGTGTATCTATATGTACTGATTCACTTTAAGCTGCCTAATATTGTCCTTATTCTACCTTCAGATTTGAGTAAGACATAGATATTTAGTTTAACCTGATTTTATTCTTCCCATGAAAACCATTCAGAGTGAAATAAATCAGTGCAATGTCAATGAGTTAGAAGGCTCTCTGTGGTCTGGGCCTTTTCTGGTCAAAGTGTCGCCTTCACGTCTCCACCCTTGGATCCAGCCCTTATCCTTTGCACTTGAGGGTGTCCCGGTGTCAAGAGCCCTTCAAGCCCCTTCTAGTCTAGTCAGCCTTTCATCTTCTCTGTAGTTGGAGAGATTTGACTACTTCTAACTTAATAAGATGTTGGACCTGGTTTACTTTATAGTTCTTCCAATTAGCTTTCTGAGTGTTTTTCTGAAGCCTTTAATCTTGTCTAAACTTGGAGGAAAGTGGAGCAAGGAAGAAAAGGATACTTACTTAAAAAAATTAAAACTAACTGTCAGTAGACTTGACTGAAATCATCTCATAATCTCACCATGTAAAATTTAGTTTAATTATGTGATATTATGTGCTTCTAAATGAGCACCATTTTATTGAAGATTGGAAAGAATTTATAACTGAAGAAGTTTTATAATGAGGCCAGCGAAAAGGAACTTGCACCAAGTACAATATTGCTTAAATAATTCCAAAGCCCCTTAAAACTAAATTTAGGTCTGTGTCATTGCATTTCTCTTAAGCTCATGAGTAGAGATATGTATGTCCACGTAGAAATATTCTTTTCTTGAGGAACTCTAATAAGAGCTACAGTTTGTTTTTCTTTATCTGATCAAGAGTAGCTTGATGTCTACATCAACTGAGCTGTGCCCGTTAGCTACAGCAACTTCACTAACTTGCTATTAATTTATACAATACTTCATTGATCCGGTAATATCAAAGAATGCTACTTACTATCTTAGCAAACTGAGTTGAAATGGAAAGGATTTATGTAATTATCTATTTGCCTTCAGGGCATAAAAGGGCAGCATTTAAATTACCTATCAGAACTTTAAGAAGATAACTGGTTTAATTATTGCCTTATACTAACTCTTAATAAATTAGTTATAATAGTATATAAAGAAAATATCACCTTAATTACTGGAATCATTAAACATCTTGGACTATACTCAAAAATGCAAATAATTTAATAAAAAATCACAACTTTAGCTGCTTCAGCAAGAACAATTATAGTCAATATCAACTTGAATATCTATGAACACATGATATATATAGTAATCCCTAAGAAAATTTCGAAGTAGCGTTTACATACAGTTTTCAGAAAAAAATAAATGAAGAGCACAGCTATGAACACAAATAACAAAGTCAACGCTAGAAAAGTGTTCATGCTACAGAGGACTGAATGAATCTTGTACTTGCATCCAGTCCTTGCAGGAACTAGCCCAAAAGAGGAAATTCATCCTCAAATAACTGCCAAGGTTTAGTCACTTGCTATACTCTAAGGAGCTGTCCTGTCAATGAGCTGTAGCTTGTAAAGCTCTGTCTGTAGGCCTGGCTAACAATAAGATTGTTTGACATCTGTCAAAATCATGTATAGAGGAAATAAATCACTGGTGATACGTTGAAGACTTAGTACTGTGTTATGCATACTTTCAGGATCCAAATTCATATTACAGTATGGTAGAGGAACTCAAGCCAATAAATTAACATAAAATAAAACCATTTACATTTCTAGCACTCATGTGGAGCCAGATAAAAGCATCTATCCAAACCTTTCACAACTCAAGTGTTAACAGCACTGTTACAGAAAACACATGTCCTAGAACAAGAGCTGATACCACTTAGAAAAAAAGATTAATAAAGAAGGAAGTAATAGTCAAAAGTGAAAGGAAAGATTATTAGTATGAAAAAGAAAACAATCCTATGTTAAAAATTAAGGAACTACTTAAAAACATGTGTACAGCTTGGATTATTGAGGTGGTGAAATAAGATATGAGTAAACAAAAATAATAGTAGAATATTAAAGAAAAGGAAGTATTGTTGAGAAAGAGCCAGGTAGATATATACAATGTATATTACAGAGAATGTGGTAATAAGAACTTAAATATACTAATCTAATTACAGTAAAATTTTTAACTAGTCTTCACAAGGGTAATATGAAACAGAATAATATTCTGAGTCATATAGATGTTGGAAAAATTAAGTTGAGATCTTCCCTATGAACCAAGTGCTTACTGCAATTTCCTGGTCATGCATAAAGCCTAGGGAGTATCAATTTCATCATTCTATTTTGTTAAATTCTCATAGGCTTGCCCTTTGATGTACCCCTATAGTTACTGCTTTTTCATCCTTATACTGGAATACAGTTAGGAATCTCTGAGTTTAATTTGTTTCTTCACATGCACATGCAACCTTTTCTTCACACTGATCTCTGTTACAGGCCATACTTTCTGTATTTATATGTCAGTGTCTCAGCCCTGAGAGTGTTACCATGGTCTGTTTTCTCAGCCTGACATGTCTAACACATTGAATATTCACTGTTCCTGCCTGAACATTCAGTGATCTCATTAGAGTGAAGAATTCATGCACACAGAATGAGGCATAATAAAACTCAACAGTGTGTGCATGATGTGTATATGATATGCACCATTATGTGTTCGTAGTATATTTGTTTTGTAAGAAACAAAGTTATTTAACTTTGAAAGGATGTCTGGAGTATGACTAGTGGATGCAGTTCTGTCACCTTCAAATGAAATTTTTAGTACCATATTTAATGAAATAGGACAAACTTTAAGGCAAATTATTTTCCTTTCTGTTTTCTTCTTTTGGTTCACTATCAGGAAAACAGTGGAAACAATAATTACTATCATCAAATATTTATTGAATGTCTCTATTTTTTTCAAATGTATTTTTTAGGGATTCATTCATGTTTACTTATGAATACTTTTTCACTGGATAATACCAAATCCTATATAGACTAGTAGCTTAGCCAAAAATCAAATGAACACATGACTAATTCGGATCTACTCCCACATACAAATTCTAGAAAGGATGATGGCCAAGAACAAAAAATCTGATAATAATATATGTTACAAGCACTCAAATTGAGACATATTACTTATTGAAGAGTGTGGTTTATGGCTTCAAGGTTTTAAAATGAAAATATCTTATTTAATGATTTTTACTAAGCAGGAAACTTTATTTTCTATGGAATCGAATCAAGGACTGGGGAGATAGCTTGGTAGTCTAAGCACCTACCTGGCAAGTGCACGGACATGAGTTCAATCCCTGGCCCTGCATGCTATGGCATCGTGGAACTAGGGGCATGCCATATGAGTCACTAAAACTGGCATGGTGGCCCATGCCTGTAAGTCCCACAGTGGGAGGGGTGAGAGAGGAGGCTCATTATGAATCTGAACTGCATATTGAGGCCCTGTGCCAAATAAATAAATAAATAAATAAATGATTGAATAAATAAATACATTTTTTTTTTAAATTTATTATTTTTATTCTTGATTCAGAACCTTTGTTTGTTTATTCACTCATTTTTCTGGCAGGCTCAGCCCGCCCCAAGGGCAGGGCTGGCACAGCATGTGGTGCCGGGGATCAAACCGTGGTCCCTGAAGCCGCCCAAGCTTCCCCAAGCAGGCGCTTTAGACCACTAACAAATACATTTTAAAAAATTAAAAATGAGGAACAGTTTAGAAAAATAGAGCCAGGGAGATAGTTCAGTAGAATAAGCACTTGCCTGGCCAGCACGAGTTCCTGAGTTCAACCCCCGGTACAGTAAAAATAAATACACAAATACATAAATACAAATAAATAAATAAAAATTAAATCCCCTATTAGAGCTAGGGAAATAGCTCTATGGCATAGCAGATCCTGGTAAGTGTGAGGTAGTGAGCTCAATTCCAACAATTTAAAAAAATGTGTAATAGTACCACATCTTATACTAAGCACCATAAGTTTGTTTTATAGTTTTTATTTAATTAGCAACATTTAATATCTTAAATATTGGTATTGGTAGATAAGAAATAAAGAGAAAATATAAGCAGATTAGAAATGAGAAGGATTTTTCCTTTTTATGAATTCAGTTCAGAGTCTACAGGGTCTCATAACATTGATCAGACTCATAATGATTCTCCTAGTTTCAGCCTCCCAAGTGCTGGGATAACAGGCCTGTGCTGCCGCACCAGTCTCAGTCACTATCTTGGTGCACCTGGCAGTAGGTGGGGCCTGCATGGCTTGTGGAGCCTGGGATCGAACCCCAGCCCCTGCACTCTGCCTAAGCAGGCGCTTTAATCTGCTGAGCTATCTGGCCAGCTTGTAAGCAGGATAGTTTGATGAAATAAAGTTAAACTTTTATTAGCTTGCATGGAGAAAGATTTCAAATGTACACCTAGTACATATTTTAAAAGGTGTAAAGTGCAGAATAAGATATAGCATCAGAAATTAAAGCACACCAGCACTCACACCTATTGCTTTTAACAACTGTATACCAGATATTCTTTCCTTTTCTTTCAGAACAAGATGTCAATGCATATTTGAATACAGACATTATATTTATTAACCAGTGACTCATTCTGCTCTTGAATATCTAAATGCTTCAACGTTCCCATTTTCTATTAACTTCAGTAAAGACCAATGTTGAAAATCCAAATTGAGTAGATCCTGGGAAAATCTTCTATTCTAATACACAGAAGTTCAAATGCATTTCCTGAGTTTATTGTATTTCTACAGCCATCCGAGTATGGTGAATCAACATGAGCCGCTGCATGTGTGGCATGTATGTAAACACATGCGTGTGTGTGTGTGTGTGTGTGTGTGCATAGGTGGAGAGACAGCTACATTGCTGCTTTATGCACTCCTCCTAAATGTGACTTTGCAGACAAGATATACATTTGATAAAGTCTTAGTACAGAATTACATATAACTTATACATGTATCTATGCAAAGAGTTTTGTGGTATGTGCACCTCTGGAAGAATTATGAGGCTTTTCATCCTTTGTCTTAAAATTGGCTAATTTCACAATGTAGACAAAGGTACAAACATGAAGTAAAAGCCAAAAAGTGACATGTTTCAGTGACTTCATATTAAATGATAGACCACATAAGATGGATTTGTTTAACAATACTTAACTATTTGCTATAACAATATCCAACTATCTCAGACATGTTATCGCTATGGCCAAAATCTTTTGTATTCCATCATCTACATGACGTGCACGTATTAGCAGGCACTGTCACAAATGAGACTTTTTGAGAACAAATGATATATAAAGCCTTTAGGAGCAGAAGAGCGAGCAGTCATGAAGATGAAGATGCTGCGTTACATATTCATGGGAACGTGTGTTTCAAAAGTTTCTCCCTATGTCATTTCACCTTTTCTTAGTGCATGTTTGTAGGACGTAGTGGTCCCCTCACTCATGGGGCGTTGGTACCTGTGTGTGGCTCACCCTAATTCTTCTTTGCCACGGTTCCCTTCTGGCCCCCCAACCATCTCTCGTCCCCTTCCATTTGTAAACGGTCTGCGCCCTTGCCTCTTTTTTGCCATCATGCATTTTACTCTTGATTAAGATTTTGTGCTTTTCACATAAAAATGTCATACTTAAGCTTACATGTTTTGTTTTTTCTCTTAACATTATGGTTTCATGGCACACCCATTTTCCTACATACAAATTACTCACTTTTCTTCTCGATTATGGCAGAGAGCACTGCATTTTGGATAAATACCGTACTTCCTCTGTTGATATACAAGGTACAGATACATCTATCTGCCCATAGGTGCCCATGTATCACTGGTTCTCTGGAAATGAATGGCAGAGTTGTTAATGATGCAAAATAAGCCAGATATTGGCATATAGACAGAACTTATTAATAGCAATAACTATGCCTCCCTGAGGAATAGCAAATAGATCAGCAACGAAAATATAGTCCAAGGCAAACTAAATATTGACATAGGAACCCATGATGGATCTCTGTCTATCAGAGGACGATCTATAATTACAGTTTAAACAATAAGATTAAGTGAATACTGACATACAATACATATTTTAATGTGATATCTATACCTTCACTTACAATAGAAAATAGTTCAGCAATAATGATACAGAGTTAACTAACATCTGAAGATTGATAAAGCTAAATGGTTATATTCATAAAGATACACAGACTTGAAATAGGAAAATGAAAAAAAATTGCAAACAACTAAACAATGGAATACACAAAGATAGAAAAATAAGGAATACATGTGTACAAAGTGTGACATGAAGATTATCAAAAAGAAGACAACCTTGTAATATTCCCCAGACCCTCATAAACTAGTGAAGAAAAATAAGTTACAGAAATGAGTCCAAAAGAGAAAAAAATAATCATTGCTTTCTTTATATTCGTGAGTGAGCACGTCCCTTTCAGAGTCTGCAGTTTTAGAGTCAAGGAACTCAGTTTTCTGTGCCTCACTCTTCAGCCTGAGGTTTTTGCAAGGTGCCCCTGCCACAGAGGTGCCTCCTTCTGTTTGCTCCCTATGGCCACCACCTTAAAACTGAGTTGTCACCTTACTCGCCTTGGGAGATGGGAGAGCGGCCAGACCCAGGTCTGTGTCGGACCAAGGCAGCAGGCAAAGGCTTCGCACAGCCGGTTGCACTTAACATCATCGCCCTCAGACCCACACCTGTGCGAGAGCGACATAGTCCCTTCTGAGTTCTCTCCATGGAAGACGGGGTTTCTTGCCTGGAAATTAAACTTCTCAGGGCTTCCCTATCCAGCACCTGTCCAGCCCTCTTGACTTTTCTCCCAGGGCTGTCTCTTACCTCTTCACTGTGAGAGATTTACAGTGGGAGCTTGATAGGATGTTTCTGTTGCTCTGCGCTTGTCTTAAATAAGCCCGCCCCATTGGCACCTGGGTAACCTCTCTCTGGCATTATGGTGGACACTGGCGAATTCCCTATCCAGCTGTTGCTTACTGTGTGGGTAGTGTCACCTTGGCTCAAAACCCAGGGCTGCTTTTGGAGTTCATAGTCGACGTGGGCTCCCAGTGGGGCCAGGGCCACTGGCCCAGCTTCCTATTTCACCTCGGACCTAAGTACTCTGGGTGCTTACCTGGCACCTGCAAGGGTTAATCTCCTTTCTCAAGAGAAGGCATGAGCACCCGACTGCTCCCTTACGTTCTGGGCACTGCACTTCAGATCTCCAACGTCTCTCTCTGTACCTTTTTACTTTCCCAGAATTCTACTCTTCTTTTCCTAGACTTTCCATCGGTTTTCTCTTCATTGAGCGGCCATTTTCCAGGCATCCTGATTCTGGCTCCAGCAAAGGCTGGCTTTTGCTGCTGATTTCTAGCCGGCCGCTTTTCCCTCTTTCCATGTTCCTTCCAGAAGCATTATGAACCAACGCTGTATTTTGCAAGGCAAGAACATTTCTTTAAGAATTAAGATGAAGCACAAATGTGATTTTAAATTAAAAATATCACTCTAGAAATTTGAGCTAAAATCAAACTATTAAAAATGCTGAGTTCCTCTTCCTGTAAGCAGCCTGTGGTGTCCTGTGAAAATGGTTCACTACTCTCTCGACCCAGAAAACTCCACAAAATCATGCAAATCAAAAGGCTCAAATCTTCGCGTTCATTTTAAGAATACACGTGAAACTTCCCAGGCCATCAAGGGTATGCATATCCGAAAGGCCACCAAGTATCTGAAGGATGTCACATTAAAGAAGCAGTGTGTGCCATTCCGACGTTACAATGGTGGAGTTGGTAGGTGTGCCCAGGCCAAACAGTGGGGCTGGACACAGGGTCGGTGGCCCAAAAAGAGTGCTGAATTTTTGCTGCACATGCTTAAAAATGCAGAGAATAATGCTGAACTTAAGGGTTTAGATGTAGATTCTCTGGTTATTGAACATATCCAGGTGAACAAAGCACCCAAGATGCGCCGCCGTACTTACAGAGCTCATGGTCCGATTAACCCATCCATGAGCTCCCCCTGCCATATTGAGATGATCCTTACTGAAAAGGAACAAATTGTTCCTAAGCCAGAGGAGGAGGTTGCACAGAAGAAAAAGATATCCTAGAAGAAACTGAAGAAACAAAAACTTATGGCATGGGAATAAATTAATTATAAAATAAATGCAAATAAAATTAATGTTGTTGGCTATTTTAAAAAAAATGCTGAGTTAGGCTGGGGAGATAGCTCTGTGGCACCAGTGCCTGCCAAGTACAAGGTTGTGAGTTGGATCCTCAATACCAAAAAAAAAAAAAAAAACCATGCTGAGTTAACTACCACTGAACTCTAAGATAATGATGTTAAATTTTGTATGCTATTAAAAATATGGAGACATCAGAGTTACATAAGTCTGGCCTATGAATGGCTTTGACACACCCTGGGTAGGCCTGTAGACATAGTGTACTTTTCCAGTTAGAATTTGATTTTGTAAAAAATCGTAAAAATGCGCACAACATTTTAAACTGATTATTGAAATATATTAAATAAAGCAAACTAAAATGAGAAAGTTCTTCCATTCAAAGCAGAGCATAAGACTCAGCAGACACAAAAAAAGTCTGCATTGACAATGAAAACATGGTACAGCGTGCTCTTAAACCATAAGTGAACCCACAACAGTCAATACAAAATATAGTACTTCTCATTCGCAGTTGTGTTTTCAGCTTTAAAATTGTTTTCATGTTATTTCAAACTACAATTTGCAGTCATAAGCGTTGCTTATGAAAAGCACAGGGTGCATTATTTTAAAACTGCTAAAAAAAAGCAGTGGCAAGTGTCAGTAAGTAACGCCTACTGCCTCAAGGCTCTCTGTGAGGCACTGTGTATGCATGAGTCAGTCAGCTTTCTTTCTTTCTTTCTTTCTTTCTTTCTTTCTTTCTTTCTTTCTTTCTTTCTTTCTTTCTTTTTGTGGTACCAGGGATCTTCTTTCTTTCTTTCTTTCTTTCTTTCTTTCTTTCTTTCTTTCTTTCTTCCTTCCTTCCTTCCTTCCTTTCTTTCTTTCTCTTTCTTTGAGGCAGGGCCTGGGTATGCTACTCAGGCTGACCTAGTAGCCCTGGCTGAGCGCAAACTCATAGAGATCTCAGCCTCCCCAGTGCTGGAATTCTCTGTGTGCACCACCATGCCCAGCTCAGCCAGCTTTTTGAGGACATTCCACCATAAACTCTAACACAGGAACATCACAGCCAAGTAGATTCTTAATTTCTGGTAATCATACACTTCATTATACTTGATCTTCAAATCAAACTTAGTGGATCAGACAGGAGGAAAAAAAAAGATTGGGTTTGATTTTTAAAAATTCATGAATAAAATTAAAAGATTTCCTGAGTGATTGTACAATATTTCTAAATCGTCTTGGAGAGTATGACCATAAAGTGTGAATTAGCTGTGAAAGAAAAAGAAGTTTTTTGAGAGCAAAAGAGCATTGGAATGTATTGGTACCAAGGCTGCAGAGCTGGCAGAAGGACAGACCATGTAGAATTTCGAGGGCTAGAGAGATGACATGGGCTCATGGCACTGTCTCTGGAGAAATTCTGCAAAGGTAATTGGCCCGGGAAAGCTGTAGAGAAAAGAACACTTGGGTATGACTGATCTAGCTGTGGGAGATACTGCCATCTTGAATGCTATTATTCTTATTTATGTTATTACTTACGTATGAGTCATATGTGTAGTTGCCATTTGCAGGAAATAGATTTGCTTTCTATTAAAAGGTAAATGCCTTTCTTCTACTAAAAGACACTTCTACTAGGTATTACTTCCGAATTTGAAATTCCCTTATTAATCTCTTAAATGCAAAAGAAAGTCAGAAAACTAATGCGAAGTATATGTCATTTTTATTTGACTTGCTTGTGACTTCAACTTTTCATTGTAAATGAGTTTTCTTTGTAAATGGCTTCAGATAATTTAGACTCCAATCGAATACACTCCAAGAAAGTATCTCCTCTGAGGAGCTTTGCTTTCTATGGCTTACTTACTAGACTTAGGTATTTAATTTTGATACGGGAAACATTACTGATTGTGCATTGCTAATTGCCATTTACATGAATGCTAGCCCTGGACACAATAGTGCAGTGCAGGTGCACAGAGACCTGGCAAGGGAAGCCTGCGGGCAGGTCACAGGAAGCTGCCTGCCTCTGCAAGAGGGATTCTGAAGGATTCTCTTCATCAAAAATCCGTGAGTATCTATTTCCTGCAAAAAAAAAAAAATGCTTCCAACAGCTGCTTTCTTTATATCTGTTCCTTTCCTTTCCCATGTTCTTTTATTTTTCTGATTATAGGAGGGCACATCCTTGATTAGAAGCCAGTGGTTTCTAGCACCTGCTAATCTCCCTTTGAACGAGGAGAGTGTTTGCCAGGCCTGGCCATCTGCAGGCAACAGAGTGGTGGAGTGGCACCAGGGGCCAGGATGCAGTGTGCATTCAAATACGCATATCCTGAATCTTTGAATCAAGAGGGTTTCCTTCACTGAACACTTGAGTCAGGGCTCCTAGCAGCTAAGGAAGCCCTGGAGATGTGCAATTAAAGGGCTCCATTATATCCCAAACACAGTGAGACTGTAGCGACTGCTAATTCCCATAGAAATGAGCCAGCCCCTTGTCCCCACGGCAGAGTCTGCGTTCATGGTGCCGGAAGTGCGCGGCCGCCCGCCCACGGTGGGAAGAGGAGCCGCAAGGACGGTGGCAGGACGCTTCCGTGCAGTGAAGAGCAGCTTAGGCGTTGCTGGAGAGGATGCGGGGCTCAGGCAGCACCTGGGCTTTCGCAACATGTACGCTTATCAAGCCTAGCTTACAATTTAAAGAGACCGTTGGGAAAAGGCATTCTGTGCATATATATCACTTCTTCTATTATAAATGAGGTAAAGCCTTATTTAAATTATTAGCTAAAGTTCTGAATTTTTGGTCCCCAGATCTTTTCTCTCTGCTAAACTTTGTGAATTCAATAAAGATACTTGCTCAGGCACTTCATGATAGACACCATGGTACAATTTTCAGCTATCCCAGAGAATATGATGGTATGACTCACAACTTCATGGAGTTTAGATTTAGAAGGTCAGCGATGAACACGTGCTGTTATGATAAAACAGAAAATGACGGCAGAAGCAAAAATCAGCTGAAGAAGGATGAAGAGCTGCTTAGCATCACTGGATTGTGTTCCTACAAAAGTAAACTTTTAGATTAAAAATATAGTGATAATTAAGATTTTATTTATGAGAACGTGGTAAAAATTCTTTTCACTAGCAAAATATCGATCTCTTTAGAAAATTTTATTTTTTTTTTAAAGTAGAAATCCTTGTGATTAATGGGCCTGTGTTCATCAAGAATGTGTTCATGGAATATACTATTCGAAAAGTTTTCTCAGTGCTATTAAGATGCTGTATAACCTCATAGAAGCAGATGTTCTTGTTCCCTGTTTCTAAATGTTAACATTTATTCTATTTGATTTTCTTATTTTATGGATCATTTTGATATCAGTAGCGCAATTTCTTGCTATGGATTGTGAACATAATAACAGTTTCTCTAAAGGAAAATTGTGTAACACCATGGATGAGTTGACTTAAGTTTTTATCCAGACTCAATGAACAATATTAACATGTTTTGATCACTGGTTTTTAAATATATTTGGGAAAAATAAAACCTTATCATTTGAAAATCAGGCTAAAATTCATAATTATTTTCTTCATAATACACAGCTAATTTTTTTTTACAGACTTCATTTTCTGGCTAAAATAGGTCTAAAGAGGCCTACGAGATAGCTCAATGGACCAAGCACCTGCTTAGGCAAGTGCAGGGACTGGGGTATGATCTTCGGTACCACATGCCACGCCAACCCTGGGCCCCAGCAACTGAGACTCAGCGTGGTAGTGCATGCCTGTAATCTCCCAGCACTGGGGAGGCTGAAAACAGGAGGATTACAGTGAGTCCCATCTGTGTAGTGAGACCCTATACCAAACACATACAGAAAAAGTCCATAACTGTAAACACACAGCTTGCTCTTTCGTCACTGAACTCACCTTATTTTTCAATGTGTAAGATTAAAGTCTAGAAAAACAAACTGAAAATTTTATGCATATTACAATGCCACAAAAAAGATGGGAAATGGGATCAGTAGCCTGAGCCAACAGAGTTCCAATGCAAACACTGAGTCTATTTTTAGGAAGATACAACTTTCCATAGTAGTATTAAGTTATCAAAAGATGAAATAATTTCACTTTTCTTTGCCCAGGGCCTATGCTTAATGAATTCTAATGTTTGGTGTCACGTCCCTATGTAGGCGAGTATTCCCAACTAGAAAGAATGAAACAAATGAGGCAGGGGTAATAACTTCTGGAAACAGCCACCCAACCCACTATTCACATGCCCACAAATTTCAAATGGAGAAACAGAAACCCAGAGAGATGTGTCGTTTTCAAATAACGCAGTCCCTTATCCCATCTACGGCGAGAAGGAACAGTAGCTGTTGTATTTTTCTAATTGATGACAGGTTCGTGAAAGCAACTTTCATGCCCTCTATAATTAGTTATCCATAGCTTTGGGCTCCCTACACATTCACTAAGTAAATAAAGATGTTTTATAAGTGAAGAAAATTATAAAGCACAGAGAACTGTTCTCATTCCTTGAGGGAGAATAGCGAACTCAACATTTCTAGAAATGCTTTGCTAGACCCTGAATTGTCACTTACTTAGTAAGGTGAAAAGGAATTTTTGGGTTGGAAATGAGATGAAGGTTGGTGATTTCTAAGCTTTTGCTTTATTTGCTATGATAATTCACGATTCCTTTGTATAGCAGAGAATCTTCTTTTGAGAATATGCAAAGTAAAGAAATGGGGAGGTTTGTTTGGTCTAATAAATTATTTTTGCAAATGATGGTATTTTATTTCCCATAAATATATAAATATTCCAAAACAGCTATTTAAATAGAAAGTGTTATGTCTTAACGCAAAGTAGTAAAGTAAACATTCTCTTATTTGGCTATGTTAAACAAATCAGTACAATACAAATATCTCTGAATGCTACAACAAACAACTACAATGTTAATTTCCAATGAAATATTTTCAAAGAACATGGCTCTATAAAATCATAAGCAATCAGTTAAGTCAAAAATATATATTATAGTTTCAAAATATATATAAAACTGTGTTATTCTATTTTTGTATTTTCTCTTTGGAAGGGTCTATAGAGTGTTTACTACGTCTGACTAGCAGTGATCCACCTATTTACAGCCTCCCAAGAGCTGGAGTTAGAGGTGCACGCCACCACACTGGTCTTATGCTTTCAAAAAACTATAATTATAGTGTAATACTGTAGTATATAATATAATAAAAAATATAAAATAGTTTCAAATGTGGGAAAATCAATGAAAAGAAAATCGTACCAAGTAATTAACAAAGTACATCAAATTATATTTAAAAAGTTCTTTTGTTATATATCAATTAATTTATTTATGTTTATAAATAATGAAGTACATTAAACTGTATTTAAAATTTTCTTTTGTTACTTGTCAATTAATTTATTTCTGTTTAAGTTTTAAACATGAAATAAAAGCTTTTCTTATAGTTTCTTACAAAAAGGGTGTTGATAAACTATAGTGACATAATAGCTTCATAAAAAATCTAGCAATAATACAAAAAATGCAAAAGATAACTGAAGAAAAGATTAGAAAAGAACTATCATGTAAAATTCACATGCACCAAAGGCAGAGAGTTAACCCAATGAGGATTTATCTAACTTTTAAATTTCTAGCTTACATATACAGAAATAAATCAATCTTTTACTGCTTCTCTTGTTGGTGCATTTTTATATCAGCAATAGTTACAGAAATAAAATCTGTATATAAGTTAACAAGAATAAATGATAGACAAACACCAATTATAGCATTGACATACCCCTCTTAAAGCATTCTGACTTCATATTTTAATTATTAAACTTAACACTTACAGACTCTTTGAGGAGCAATCGCGTTATCTTTGCAATCTACACAGCATAAAAAACCCTTGAAAGTTAGTTCCATTTACTAAATATTGAGAATCACAAGGGTTTGGGTATTATTTCCTTTCCGGGGGACAGCTTGTATCCTACAGTGAATTGCTCATCTTTCAAAAATCAGATTGCTATTTTTAGCCGTTAAATCTGCTGACTCCTTAAACATCTTTGAGAAACTTTTCGTGTACTTTAGACATTAGATTATTGAATTCAGAACTAAGAACAATGAAAAATATTTGTTACTTAGCATCCCTTATGTATAGGCGTTTGAGCATATAAAGCAGCGACTCTCAATCTGTGGGTCACGGCCCAGGCAGGGGTCGAGCGAATACATAATGCATATCAAGTATTTACGTTCCAAATCATAACTGTAGCAAAATTACAGTGTTGAAGTAGCCACCAAAATTATATTTTGGTTTGGGGTCCCCGCAACATGAGGAATTGTATTGCTGGTTCACGGCGTTAGAAAGGTTGAGAACCACTGATGTAAAGGAAACAAATGCAATGAGAATATCCACTTGATTTCATAAATATTTACTGGATTGACAGTTTTCTCATCTTAATTGACTTTCAAATCAGAAAGAAACACGTTAGATAATGAATTCCTAAACATTTCTGTTCTACTTGCTAATTAAAATGTTTGAAAATGAATTACTATATAATCCTTCCAGATGATCACTGAATCATCTATTTTACATTTTATTTCCATAAAAATATCCATTCAAAATCTAGTTTTAGTGTACAATTCCAAAAACTACATTGATGCGTTCCCCCTACTGTATTCTTCATACATAGAGAATATTTTTTAAAAGATTTATTTATTTATCTGGTGAAGGGTCCCACTCTGCAGCTCAGACTCATAGTGATCCTCCTGTCTCAGCCTCCCCAGCACTGGAATAGCAGGTGTGCCCCACCACACTCGATTTCAGTCACCTGCACAGCATGGATCCCGCAAGGCATGCTGTACCAGGGCTTCAACCTGGATCCTTGCACTTGCCAGGCAGACTTAGACCGCCAAGCTATCACCCTGGCCCCAACACACAGAATGCTTCTGATGCCAAGTGTGTAGAATCATTTTCCATATTCATCACCTCTCCTGTGGATATTGCTTAGGTAATTCAAAATGTAACTAAATTCTAACACTTTCTACTTGGATTTAGAATCTTTTCCTGGGGAAAATGATCAGTTATCAATTCAGAAGCTCAATGATCTTTGTAGTTCAATTTTATTTATTTATTTATTTATTTATTTATTTATTTATTTTGCTAAGGATTGAACTCAGGGGACTTTGCTTGCCAGGAAAACAATTATTCCACAGAGCTATCTCCCTGGCCCATCAATGACTCCACCAGATACAAATACAGTGAATAAGGTGATATTCAGTCCCGCTTCCCTACACAGAGCACAAGAGACACCATGGAAGTGCTAAGCTTCTAACGGTAGCATAGCTGACATGCTAGCCTCTACCCTGGAGCCCACAGTGATTTTTTTTTTTTTTTGGTTAGAACAAAAGCCTGTGCCACTGCCCTGGCAGATGCACAGAATTTTGAAGTGTCGTGTTGGAAAGCAGTGTCAAAAGACAAGTACTGGGACAAAAGACTCACACAGTGTCCCTATTTTGGATATTTTTAAAAGCCTCCTTTCAATAACTGAGGATAGACAATATATAAAGATAAATTCTTATTACTTAACAACCAATGACAAAAAATGATTTTACCTTTCTAACCTTATTCTTATATCATTATGAATTAAGGCAGACCTTTTAGACCAGGAAAATGGGATTGGGGGAAGGAGTAGGGAAGAGTGTAAGGTGAAGGGAAAGAGTATGAAAGGATGAATATATTTACATATATAATATATACATATATATTAATATATAATTTATTATACATACATAATTTCAAGATGAATGGAAGTATGTGCATTGCAAACATACATCAATGCATGACAACAGATGAGTAGCAAATGCTCAATGCACAATCAGTCCAGAATATAGTTCTTTTGAAAATTCTAGCATTTCTTTTCTCGATAATTATATTGTATTTAAAGTAGAACTGATATTCAAAAGATTACATGTTACAGAATGGAAATTTAAAGTATGACATCAAGCGAGTAGCGTGCGTTGTCCCTGGTGGGTTATCTCCAGTGTGCATATAGCTTAAGAGAGGAAGCATAAGACTACGGATGTGGCCCAGTAGAACAGGGCTTTCCTAGCATGCGGAAGGTCCTAGGTTCAAACTATGGCATCACCATAAAACAAAATGAATAAAACAAGAAAGAAACACATTTCATAGAAAGGTAAACTTAATGTACATTGATCTCTTCTGATATCTGTTTTTCAAGTTATCACTCTACCTTGGAGATGGTCTTCTGGTTTTCTTTACCCCTACATTATTATAAAAGTATAGATTCTTCCTGTCAGATTATCCTGTGACCTTCCAGAGCAATCATGAACATGCCTACTTAAATTTAGAGTACTTATGGGTAATGTATACACTGAATTCTTTTAGGAAAGTATAACTGTGGTCACACACAAGATAAACTACACACGTTCACTCAGAAGAGACAGTAATGAGAACATACAAGTGGGGCAGCCTGTTGGATTTCGTGATGTACTAAGAAAACAAAGGGCAAAATTGTTTTCATAAATGACAAAAATGTCAACTAGCTGTATGTGAAGAACTGGAAGTAGGGAAGTTTTCTCTGTCTATAAAAAGAAGTTAAAAACTTGAGGTTATTGCTGAGGTCAACATTTAGCACTGACCTGTTAGCTTTCTTCCCTTTCTTTCTTCTTAACTGTCAAACCCCACAACTCTACCATCTTCTTTATGGCTTCTTTTAGCAAATCAGAGGTTTGTTCTTTTATTTTCCTTACATGGGCCATACTCTTCTGCTTCTTAGCGATCTTATATTTTTGTGGGATATTGGACTATTTAGGTAATATAGAACATGAAGATTATTCACAGGTTCTGTAGCTGTCAAATTATCCACTTGTTAAAAATTTGTCTCCCTTAAATCAGAATTCTCTGTTCTTTCCTGGATGTCCACAGACATCAGCAGGGTAGTAAAAAATTTTAGCCATCAAATGTCCATGCTCCTGTTGAGATTCAACAAAGGAAGTTTCATTATTTCACTCTCATACTGTAGATGTGCGTCTCTTGCAAGACCTACTTACATCTTTAGGTTCTTCATGTTTCAGACTGTGTTATGGGAGAAGGTGTCTAAGAAAAATGCCTCAGTACTATTTGGTGCTCCTGAGTGCATAGAAAGTGCAATGTTCCCTGTGGAGAAGGGGAAAGGGTTAGATAAACTTTGCTCAGGCATAAGTAGGTGCGACCCCTTGTAGTTTATTGTTAATAGATTAACAGTATGTCTTCAAACAGAAACATTAGTAAAAAGTTATGTATTGATTGCTTGGAAAACAAATGACTAAGGGTTGCAAAAACTCTACTTTGTATTATGTATTGATTTGTGGTCTTCAAAATTGTCTTTGTGTATAGCCTCACAAGCTAATCAAGACTCTGTTGAAAAGATAGTTCCTGAGGTCAGCGCTTTAGATTCCCTATCACTTCTAGGACAGCCTTTACCTCTGTCTTGTTGCCCGCTTCATTCTACAAACTAACAGCCCTATGGTTAATCCTACAACTCTAGCAAACACATTGATCACCTCTTAATTATCTTTCATGACAAGTTTCACTGCTTTAGAGTTCTGTAGGCTGGATCTTCTCCATGGCCTGGTGCAAATTTAGTCATCTCCTTGGGCAGATGTAATACCCATCTTAGTCATATGTCCACAGCACTTCTCTGAGATAGAACATGGTGCTGCGGGCAACTTCTTGGTGGAAAGAAAGTATAATGGGCCACAATATCTTTTACCTCCTCTTTCAATGTGTCCCACCAAGGCAAGGGAATTCCATCCTTGCATTTCTTACTGTTTTTTATTAGAAGATAGCTCTTTCCATATCTTCCTCAGAACAATGATTTAGAATTGTCTTAACCTGCATTCCCCAATGTTAAGGTCTTATGACACCAAAATTTTTTCTTTTATCCTCAAATGTTTTGAGTTTGAATTGATGGACAAAGAACACTGTTCATCTTTTATCCATGTCCTCTTAATGACCATCTTCAAATTAACTCCGGTCTCACAGATCCTGTACCTGAGTGCAATCACGTTCAGAGGCATGGAGTGTGTCAGGGATTAGCCACTGATGATCAGCCAGCTGCAGTGAACTAGAATGGTGCTAACTACGGGAGGGTTGCTGCCAGCAGTGCAAGAAGCAGAACTGGAGGAGAAGGAAAGAGGCATTCAGGGAAGATGCTGCAGCTGCTGCGAGCTGGTGGGAAAGCCTGCTGGTGACCTTGCCCTACCGGTTTTCCTGATGAACTTGGGTGTTTCCATCAGAGGAGGAGTTTGGGACTTCACTGTCACTGAGGATGGCTATGGTTCCCACTACGGGAGCTCTGGTCCTCACTTTGAGCATTGCTTCTTGGATCCTGCGAGCTGGTGGGAAAGCCTGCTGGTGACCTTGCCCTACCGGTTTTCCTGATGAACTTGGGTGTTTCCATCAGAGGAGGAGTTTGGGACTTCACTGTCACTGAGGATGGCTATGGTTCCCACTACGGGAGCTCTGGTCCTCACTTTGAGCATTGCTTCTTGGATCCAGAGAGCGAAGGTCGTACACTTCTCAGTCTCCCAGAGAAGCTTGTTGCAATGGCTTTCCCCATAGGAAATCAGCTTTCTACATCCTTGGAAGAGCTTGGAACCTCTCTGGTGCTCAGGAGGGCTGTGGTACTTTTCCAAGGGAGCACTGGTTCTTGCCTCGGGCATTACTTTCTGACTCTAGTACATATCCCTCAGCCTGCTAGCACAGATCCTTCATCCTACTGGCACAGACTTCTCAGCTTCCACCAGTGACTTTGAACCTTCCCAGTGAAAATTCTTGAAACAGGCTTGCATGCGACTCCAGTGTGGGCTGTAGGCCTTCAATTTGACTTGTGGGGGGCATTGTTATGAGCTATAGGTTTTCATCTGGACTCATGCAGGATCCATATCCTTAGTCGTATTCTTTGGTGTTTAGTGTATGGACAAATTTCCTGCTCCTTTTGTATATCATTCTTTGGATCATTATAACATCATCTTATAAAATGTGTCCTACATTGTATTATTTTCCCTTGAAAAAACTCCAGCCATGAGAAGACGTTAGGACATGCGCACATACATGAGGTGGGCTATCAACCCTATAATACTAGAAAATATAAACCATATTAAGCCACTTCCTGATTTTCTTTAACTGTTGTCAAAAACATTTTGAAAACTAATATTAAGGTGCATAGAACATTTCAAGTATTTTAACATATTAGAATCAAGTTGATAGTGAAATGATGTTAATTAAAGATGCTGAAGAAGTATAAAGTCTCATTGTCTCTTTAGATTAAAAAGTGTTAGTTGTCTTAGTTACTTTTCTCTTTTTTTTCTGGGACAAAACACGCAACACCCAAAATTAAGGGAGGAAAGATTTACTTAGCTCACAGTTAGTGGAAGTTTTTGTCCGTGCTCAGCTGGCTCCAAAGGAGAGTGGCACAGGGCAGAGGGCAGCCGTTCTTACAGTGGAAAACAGTAAAGAACAAGAGCCAAAGGGAGGAGCAGCCGCGCCAGCAGCCAGCAAGCATTGCTCATTTCCTTACAGTGCATTCAGACTATCCACTCCAGGGAGAGTGCAACACTCAGACCCACAATAGAACATTGGAAGGTGGGTCAATCACAAACTCTAGAAACCCGCCCCAGTGGCTGCATGAGGCTTTGAGAGTACAATTGGACACAAATTGTAACCTTGTTAATTTATATTTTATTGTTTGAAATTAATTTTAATGAGAGAAATAAGAGATACTTTCAAAACAAGTTAGTAGGACCATACCAATAATTAATACATTGCATATTGTTGTCTTCATAGTAGTTTTTGACCTCTATTTTAGAGAAGCATTTCAAATGATAATGTTAAAACATTTTAATCATGATCAAATATTAAATCTGTAGTTTTTATAGTAGACTCAAAAGTGCAAGTCTTAAAATAATCAGAAAGTATGCCATTAGCATATAATAGCTTAAATTTTGATATGTATAAAGAAGTCAATATCTTCCAAATAGGAACTTAATATTTAATAAACAATTTTAATATAAATATTTTAGTCTAAAATATATAGCTGACAAATTTATTTTTTATTTTTATTTATTTATTTTTATTTATTTATTTATTTTTTTCTTGTTTCAGAACCTTTGTTTATTCACTCATTTTCATGGCTGGCTCAGCCCACCCCAAGGGCAGGGCTGGCGCAGCATGTGGTGCCGGGGATCGAACCGAGGTCCCTGAAGCCGCCCAAGCTTTTCCAAGCAGGCGCTTTAGACCACTGAGCCATCCTGCCAGGCCCCAAATTTATTTTTTTAAGTTTAATGTGAAAGAAATAATAATGAGACAGTCTCAAAACAGGTTAGTAGGACAGTTACAATAATTAATACATTATATATTGTTATATTTATAGTAGTTATTCAGAGTATAAGATGCAGATATGAAATCTTCTCTAAACACTATTATTAAAAATATTTCTTCTCATTGCACTAAGAGAGACTAGCTGTATATCTGTCCTAACTATTTGATGTATACAGATATATACATGTATATATATAAGTATATATGTGTACATACTTTTTTTTACAACAAAATGGTCCTTATTTATCTCCCCCCTTTTTGTTTTGTTTTGTCAGAGATAGGTGTTCCATTGCCATTCAAATATTACGGATGTAATCCCAGCACTCAGGAGGCTGAGGCAGGAGGATTGGTGCGAGTTCGAGACCAGCCTGGGCTACCAAAGTGAGCTCAAGGCCAGCCTCAACTGCATAGCGAGACCCTGTCTCAAAAAGACAAAAAAAAAAACAAAAAAAACCCAAATATTACGGATGTGTGTATTCATCAATATAACCCAGTGTGGTCCAATAACCCATAATAGTGGTGGGTTATCAGCAGAACTGGCAATGTCAGAAATTGTTGAGCCTTTTATAGCACAGCATATTAATATGGCTTTACTTTTAATACCTGATGGTTAGACTTTTTTGCTGGATGGTTAAGATCAAGGTAAAGCAAGACTTATATAATAAAAAATGCAACTTTTGTATCTGACAGAGTCAGTCAAATCCTTTTAGGATTTACCCTGAAACCATGTACAGCAGTTTGTAGAACTTTTCTCAGTGTCAGCCATCTGGATGAGTCATAGACATTGCTTAACCAAGTTTTAGCTGACATATTTAAATATTCTTTTTTTCCATTAATTTTCAAAATAGATATTAGTGACTATTATATTACTTTTGCTTGCTGGAATGTTGTGTTTAAAATTAAGACATTATTTTTGTGTATTTTCCAGATACTGAGGTATTATTTGTTGCTTTACTAAAAATATATCAAATATTAAAAAACAATTTGTCAAATATTCTTAAAAGATCTTTGTACTGTGTATATTTGATATGTTTTTAGATATATAAATAGTTCTACAAATCCTCTACAATTATACCAAAACTGTTAAAATGCCAAGAGTATAATTACAATGAAATTTATAATTAGACTTATCAGGTGTTATGCTTTTATTCCATTTGGAGAGTTTGTCATTGCTATTCTTAGACAAGAGCAACAACAACAATACTAAAGTGTGATAAGCAGTTACATGGCACTAAACATATAGTGTCTTTCCAAATATGCTCAAAACCAAGTCAGTAATACATCATATAACTTTCTGACATGATTCTTTCAGTGCTACAAGGAAAGCAAGTGTAATGTACTGTGGTTCTGGCATTTGTCTGAGATTATTCAGAGAATAAGTAGTGGAGTGGAGACTTCATCTAGTTCTGAGCAATCATGTATATCTTAATTAGTATCCATTGAATGTAAGCTACTTACACTTCGTTATGCTTGCATGATATTTGTGACACAACTGAACTTCTTCTAAGGTATCCTTCCCATATGGTATTTAAAATAACTTAACAGTGAAAGATGAAACAAAAAAAAAAAACCAATAAAATACAAGCCAAAGATTGGGAAGAAACATTCAAAAGTAATCATCTTAGCTATGGTTATCATTATTATTTCAATGTAATGATTTTCGCTGCAATGTGATGATATACATCAACATGTGAGATACTCAAGTTTAAGAGCAAGTTTTGCTAACATAAATTAAAATGATACTGAGTTCTACTGGACAAAAACCAAAAATTAAGAGAGAAAATAATTCAATGTGCTGAACTTATATGTTAGTCTATTGTGAACTAGTGAGTCTGAATAGTTTATGCAAAACTGTCAACACATAGTCAGTATAAGAATGGAACCACTAAATTTACAATAGTTTCAACAAGTAATTTGCTTAGTTTTATTTCTTCTTTATGTTTTTCTTAAATTAAATGCAGAAATTCTTATGCTTAGGGGAAATGTACTATAAATTGTTGCCCTAAATGTGACAATACATTTGCAAGTTATTAATGCACTTATTAGAGAAACATTATGTATTTCCTTTTAAATTCTCACTGTGCTTTCTTGTGTTAAAAAATATTCAACCTTTTGCTTTAAGCTTTTTTTTTTTTCTGGTGATGCAGTCCCAAAGAGACTAGTGATGAACACTTTGAATAGAGAGTATAAAAATACCTCATAAAAGGATACTAGCCAATGAAAATGATTTATTTGCTAATAAGACAATGTTTTTCCCAGTCTCCTTGATTTTTTTATTCCTCAAGATCAAACATGCAAATATTATTTTGCCTTTGGCACTTTCCATTTATGTTCTTGTAGAGGTTTTGGTCAAGTCAGGCAGTTACAGATTCTCAGCCCAGAACTTCAAAGTAGTATTAATACTTATGCATTCAAAAACACATATACAATGATACTGGAGTTAGAGGTATTTTAGGGACAAGGATTTTAAATCATGTTTTTTTGTTTTATGCTTATGTTTCTTACAAATACTTGACTAATGCTTCTGAGAACATAAAGATGGTTTATTTATAAGCAAATCAAAGTATAAAGCGCTGATTATTAAATAATGCATTCTCAGCTATTGTCAGATGACCATAAACATTTCTTATGACTCTAAGGAGGAATGGACAAAATATAACATGTTCATAAATTATTTTTTGTTAACAGACATTACCATACATATTTCTTATAAGAGTCAGTGATGATTCTCTACCTGTACCTTCACTGGTTCATCATCTTCCGTTTGCCATCTGGATCGAACTTTGGGGCAAGTTATACGCACAGCCACCCTCAAATGTCCTTGGGGACTGCATTACAGAATACTTTGCATATACTCAAATCTGCGGGTGCTCAAGTCCTTCATATAAAGCGGTGCAATAGTTGCCTATAACATCTTCCTACTGTAAATCTTCTCAAGATTACTTATGATGTCTGCACAGAAAAAAATCAATATTAGTGGTTATAATATTCCATTATTGAGAAATTATGACAAGATAAAAATCCATACATGTCCAGAATAGACATATTTCTTTTTGTAAGCATTTTCATTTGATACTTATTTGAATTCATTCAAGTGGAATCCATGGATGTGAATGGCTGACTATGAATAATATTTTTCCATTATCCAGTAGAATGTGAGAAAATTTATCTTTAAATATTTTGTAAATGTTAATCAAAAACAATTTATAACTTTATATATTCATTAATCTACACTAAAGAAGTTTATTTATAAATCATAAATTGCTACGAAAATTATTTGAACAGAAAAATTTGAATTTGAAGCCACTTTAGACATTAAGGCTGAAGGAGTTTTGAAACAATTTTCTAACTTTTAGAGACATGGTCTTCAACCAATATGTACAACCTCAACAGTGTTTTCTTAATATTTTTGAAATTTGGTGATAAAAAAAGAAAAGTTTATAAGTATGTGATAACACAGCTAATGGATACCTACATAAGTTAAATAAATATCTAGCTGCATATCTTCAAACCATCTCAAGTGGAGCTAAAAATATGAGTTAAGCATGGCAGAAACAAAATCTGAGTTGGTGGCGGATGAACAATGAGTGACTATTTGCAGGTTGGGAATTCTGAGTCACATTACAGTAGGATAAATACCAGTGTTTTCTACATATGTAGTGGTAAGAGAGGACTGATTTTCATATATCAGAAAAGATAGTATACAACGATGTATTCAAAGCAATATGAAGTATAAATAGATATTATGAATCTAAAGTACTAAAAATGGAAATATATTTAAATATGCAGAGATCCTCCTATTTTGCACAAAAATACCTTAAGCCACATTTAGTTACAAAGGCCACGGAAACAAATCAATGAAGAGCAATGCCCTGTTTACTCTACCTTGCTGGGTAACAAGGTGTTCAAGCAAAGAGAATTTTCCAGTGCAGTTTTACTCCTTTAAAACACATCAAAGGAAGCCAGTTTCTTTCAAAAGCATTATGTCTTACAGCTTTGTGGTCTTCTAACAACCTTTAAGGTTTTTACATTCAAATTATCCTGTGAAAATTTGGGAAAAAAATTATTTCTAAATGAAAAGATTGTTTTCTCTGAAATTGCCCTAATGGAAATTGTATTTAACTCCTTTAAACAGAGTACCTGACCTCCAGTGGCTAAATAAATAGAAAATTGATTGTTTGTTTGTTTTAAATTTACTTTTGTTGGGCCACCTAGATAGCTCAGTAGATTAAAGCACCTGCTTAGGCAGATACAGGGGCCAGGTGTTAGATCCCCAGCCTGCCCCGCCAGCCCTGCTGCTGGGGTGAGGTGAGATGGAGAATGAGACTGGGTGTGGTGGTGCACACCCATAATCCCAGCCCTTGAGAGGCTCAAAACCAGGAAGGATCACTTTCAGTCTGATCTGCATAGTGAGACCCTGTAGACCCTCTGCTAAATACACACTAAATAAGTAAGTTAGAAAGTAAATAAATAAGTAAGTAATTTACTCTTGTTGTGCTGAAAGACCAAAGTGAGGTCTTTGGCTGGGGTGACAGCTCAGCAGAGTAAAGCGCCTACTTAGGCAAGCTTAGGCAAGCACCGGGACTGCCCATTCGATCCTTGGCATCAGAGGCCCTGTGAGCCCTGCCCCCAGAGAGGGCTGAGTGGGACAGAGTGTGGGTGTGGTGGCACACACCCATAATCCCACTGCTGGGTGGGCTGAAAGCAGGAGGATCACTACAAGTCCGAGCTGCATAGTGAGAGCTGGTAACAGCCAAATACATACTTAAAAAAAAAAATAAAACAGTGAGAGCTTTGTACATGATAAACTCATTTTACGATTGATGTAAACTCTCCCCACACACTACTAAAATGATTGATGTCATAGATTACTCCCAATTCTCTGAAATAGATAAAATATCTATACTTTGACTGGGTAAGTTTTTCTCTGGAGATGCTGACACACATCTTCCATCCTTACATTTGAGGGTGAGCTCCAGCACAAGCCAGGACACATAGTGAGGCCATCTCAAAGTACCAAATTTTTCTCTTAATGAAGATATGCGCCAGAGAATCAATTACCTAGCAGATCTGTGCTCAGGTCTGTTTCAGACCCCAATTTCCTCATAAAAATAGAAATAAGAAGCTCTGTATCATAAACTATATCATGCTTAGCAAGCACCAGATTGGCGAAACTTTCGCTTCTCTCATTAAGTGTCAATATTGTCAAGATATCCTCTTTGAGGAGCTGAAAAATCTTTCTCTTCCAGCCAAAATTGTTTTTCCTTTGTTGGTAAGGTAAAGTTTTCCTACAGCATCTGCAAACCATTGGTTTGTATATCTTCAATATTATTTTTCTTACTACAGCTGCAGAGTTTAGTAGCTGCGATAGAGATTGAAGACAGAAATGAGTGGTGCTTGGGGCCTAAGGTATTTATCCCCTGTCCCTTACAGAGGACATTGCTGACACCTCCCAAGGACCTACCGACTCACTGTGCAACTCTCTCTCGAGGCTTGCATACATTGTTATGCCCAGCATTCATCTCATACAGAGGATCTAGTGAACTTGTGAGGAGACTTGTGCGTTACTGCTTTATTTTAACAACAACGGCTCCAGAAGGCAAAATGCATTTCTTTTATATCACATAACTTTGAAAATAAACTGTTACACTGTTCTACTAGAAATTAATGGAGCAAGAAAGATCTGGAAAGGATGAATCTCCTTTAATGTCACTCCTATAGTGAATGTTTAGATCAATTAGTGGACAGCAGGCCCCACCCAAAGGGTTACTAGTAAACGTGCCCAAATCATTATGAAAAGAAATTAGTGATGATTTTTGTTGCATTGTAGACATTTACCAGAGTAAATATAAATAATCTCTCTTTCATATAGAAAACTCATACGAATTAACTTTCAGTAAAATATTAAGGGGTATCCTGCTCAATAAGGAATCGGCTCCATGGACCGCATGATGGCATACGCCGTCTCAGCAGAAGCCTGATTAATGAGGAAACGCTTACTGAAATTCGAAGCACTTCAGACAAGGTTTCTCATGCACAAAATACTGCTTTTAACTGGTGTTCAACAAAATTAATTAAACTGGTCTGACTCACTCTCCAGTCACAGCTCAACTTGAACATCACAAAGGAGTGTGGTTGGGATAACAAAAGCCAGGAGACTTGAATGACTCCTGATTTTCATATTAACAAGGGAGTTCAGCCTAGAGAGAAAAGGTTAATTTGTTTTCTAATAGGCTTTTCAAAGACTTGATCTGGTCTAGTGTGATAATTTATGGTTAATCATATGTTTAGAGGCAAAAAAGGCTTATTCATTTAATAGTAGAGCCATTTTCGTGTAACATAAAATCTTCATAGCAACTTTGAAAGTATGGTCAGACTTTCCTTCTGAGCAAAGATGGCAACTGGACAGAAAGGAGGAGAAACACAATAAGAAGCCGTGACGTTGGAAAGGACTCGAATGGCAGACACTTTTCCTCACACATCCCTTCCAGACTTTGTCCACCAGTATTTTGCTCCAAATCCTAACAAAGATTATTTCAGTGACCCGCATGTTAGTGACACTCTACATCAAATCACTAAGCAAGGACTAATTTTTGAATCTTAGGAGGACAAATGAATAACAAAATATTCTCAGCCAGGTGGTCCCCTCTGGAATATAATTGCTAGAGGAGCAGTTTACTGAATTCAACCAATGTAAGTTCCACACACTGTAATCTTGCAGGAAATCTCCTCTAAAGAGAATGGCCAATGGAAAAATCATCATAGAAGATTCTTGCTCCCCACAATAGGGTGAGGGCTTTTAAAGAAAATAAAGATACACTGAAGTCCTTATCCTCAATATTTGAAGATGAGACCTTTTCTGCAAATTTTTTTTTTCTTTTCATAGATAATAACATTGAAATGAAGTCAAAAGAATAGCTTGTAATCTAACATGGCAGCGTATCTAACAAGAAAGGAACATTTGGACAAGATATTGACACAGAGAGGAAAGGCCACATTTAAAAGGCACACAAGTATAGCAACATTTCTGGAACGACCACATAAAGCCAGGAAATGTTAAGATTACCAGAAAATATGAAGAGCCAGAAATAAGAGAAAAGAATTTTCTCTTGGAGCCATTGGACCAATCAAGGTCCTACTGGCAGCCTTTTCATTCTCACAGGTTCCCCAAGAGTGAGACAGTACTTGCTGTGGCTCTGAAGCACTCAGTTTTTAATACTTGGTTATAGCAGTCTCAGAAAATGCATACGGGACATTAGGCACAATGGTCTTCCTACAAGGCCTAATTTCAGAAATTTAAGGGAAGAGTGAAGTAGAAAGAAAAAAGCAATGGTTAAAGTTTAAAAATCAATCTCACTTGGCTGGAGCAGTAGCATGATATCAGAGGTGGAAGCCTATCTCGTTTCATCCATTCCTCCATGTTGGTTATGCTTGATGACGCTCAATCCCCCTGTGACATTTCTGCTATAGAGACATGAATCTTTTATGAGTAGACTGGTTACTCAGAAGTTCAGATATGGAGAGGCTGTCCTTTTACCTCTTATCTATAAGGGTTTGATAGATGCATGGAGATAGCAAAGAGTCTGATCATAAATGCTCTAATTTAAAGATTTTCCTTTGAGAGAGTTTTGATTTGGAGACAAAAATATTAGCAGGCATTGCTAAGCACTGATAAGGAATATTGTGGTGACTTGAAAATTTGTGGTCAACTTGTAAGTCTCAGCTGAGGTGAACCAGGGTGGTGCTGGCCTTGTGAGCCAACGGGAGGATTGTTGCCAGCAACATAAGGAGCTGAGCTGAAGGAGAAGAAGCGGTAAAGCTGCCGGGAGCTGCGGGAGCTGTTGGTTTCCCCGGGTCTGCTGTTGGTTCTCTTGGAGAACGTTGTCATGCTGACTTTCCTGATAACAGCTATTTGCATCATCAAAGGAGCTCGGGATCTTGCATTGCTGGGAAGGGCTATTGTTCATCTGGGGGGAGCCCTGCTCTTCACTTTGAGCATCACTCCCTCACTCTAGTTCAGATTCTACCTGCTAGCATGTCCTTCCTCCCGCTGACACAGGCTTTCTAGATTCCACCACGGAATGCTGGGCCTTCCAATCTCAAGTCCATGAAACTGACCTGCGTGGGGCATTACTATGCACTCTGTGCTTCCAGTTGGACTCACTGGAGGCTCTGACATGAGTTCTAGATCTTCAGCTGGACTCCTGAAGGACGTTACTGTGGGATCGAGGCCATCAGCTGGGTTCTTTTGGTCTTTAGTTTGTGGACAGATTTGCTGCACTCTTTTTGTAGCTGACTTTTCAGTTGAATAAAACAAAATAATCCTGTAATTAACTGCTCTGTATTTTACTGTTCCTCCTGCAAAACTCCACACTACAACAAATATTATATATATTATTATATATGATATTATCATGTGACATTACAAGCTAAACCTTAAACAAATGCTTTCCATTTTTTTCCCACAAGATTACATGGGTTCTACACAACTAATTATAATGTCACATACTAAGCCCTGCTCTGGCACTCTTCTTCTTAGCACTGCGGCCTACCAGACTACATGTCTAGTCTCAGTTTCATCCTTGAGTCAGAGACAGGCTGCCCTGCTAGGTCCCACTGTGTCAGAGTCTGAGGTCGACTTCCTGTCCTGGCTTAGTTTACACTGTACATCACTTGCCCCACAAAACTGTTCTTGATTTCTACTCTGTTGTGACTAGTACTCAACAAGCCCAAGGTAGTTCATTAATAAGTAACAATTCCAGCCTTATCCCTCAGTTTCTGTGCTGTCTTATCTCATCTGGGTCACCATGATCACATACATAATCTATGCTTAATTTATTTAGACAGGGAACAAATACGCCCCCTATTAAAAAAAAAAAAAAAAGCAACGTAGTCCTGATGTAGTCCGGCCCTACTGAATGGCTCTTGCTTAACTGAGCTTCTTCTTTTATTTGTCCAAACTTGCCAACCTGTATCTATTAATCTGAGCAATTTGGATTTGATGATAAAAATATATAATATAACAATCACTGTTAATTTGCTATTCTTGTCTTGAAAATAAGTACCATACGTACTGTTGTATGTTAAAAAAAAGAAAATTTGCTGACTTGCAATTTGAACTTTAAAAACTATTTGATGTCTTTTTCCCCTCAGATTTGCAAAGCCATTTCTTTCAGTTCATGTGTTCACTGATTACATGGCAATTGAGAACATTATGGCAATACAGGGAGAGACAGATTTCTACTTGCTGAGGCTGTTGTCTTTATCCTGCTACAAAGCTGCATGGTTTTGCATGTGTCACCTAGACTTCTGAAGAGGATATAGCTAAATGCTTAGTATGAGTCTCATAGGTAATCCAGAAAAGATATGTATAAGTGATATCACTTACATTACTCATTTCCATCAATAGAGAAGATTTAGATCAATGTATATGAGAAAGAGTAAAAGCTAACGAATTTGCATCATTTATCCAAATTGATATTAAGAAGATGAGGAGTAAAGTGACAGACTCTCTCGGAATCTGCACTTTCCAAGGGAGTAAACAGTTGTAATTTGTTATACTTAAAATAATAGCTGTGAGACATTACGTTGGCTGTCTTTTTCTTATTGCTGACACAAAATACCTGACATGGAAAATTGAGGAAAGAAAGGTTTCTTTAGCTCACAGTTGGTGCAGGTTCTGGTCCACTGTCCGCTGGCTCCACGGCCGCCTGGCGTGGCAGGGCAGCAGCCCTTCGTGGCTGCAGAAGACAGCAAAAGCAGCAAGAGCAAACGCGCAGGCGCTGGAGAGGAGGGGCTTCCTCTCCCTCACCTTGCTGGTTGGCTTCCTCTCCTAAGATGGGTGAAACTCTCACACCCGTCATCCCAGCCCTGGACAACGAATCCGTCACAGATTCTAGATTCAGCTGCCTCTGCGTAGCACTGCCACCCGCACTGCACGGGTACATGCATGAGGCTTTTGGGGGACACCCAGATGCAGGCCGTAAGGCACAGCCTTGTGAAAATACTTGAATTTGTAGAGATGTGTAAGTTACGTATTTCAAAGCTTATTAAGTTTTTTCGTTTTCTTCTCGCTAGTCTACAAGCTGTCTTACTTTTCACATTGCTGAAACAAAATAGCTAGCACCCAAAGCCCAAGGAAGGAAGGCTTACTGTAGTTCGACGTAGGTAGAGGGTTCAGCTCACAGCTGCCTGGCTCTATAGTAACCAGTGCTCCGGGCCTCCTCTAGGGAGGGCGGCATGACAGGAGGGCACTGCGGAGCCGTGGCCCACACTTCATGGTGGGCAAAAGCTGGCAAAGCAGCGAAGTAGTGAAGCAGTGAAAAGCAGTGGCAAGAGAGGGGCACCAGCCATCTCTCTGTCCCTCCTACCCTATCCAGGCTACGTGTCCTCAGCAGAGGTAGCACTCACACCCAGGTGCACCTGCCCATTCTCTACAGAACTATACCAAGGCAGCCAGGGGACTAAGTCAGTAATTACGAACACTCACACCTCATGCACTGACTCCCAGCAGCACACATTCTACAATGAGACACCTCAGAAAACCTCACCGATGACCACATGAACTATGAGATGAAAGCTGGAAGCAAGCCATAACAGTGATCAGGATGGCTGCAGCTCTAGGCACAAAAACAACCAGATTCACCTACATAGAGAAATTAGTTGAAGCAAGAGTCAAGTACAGGGCCGGCGAGATAACTCAGTGGTCTAAAATGCCTGCTTAGGCAAGCTTAGGCAACCACAGCAACTGAGGTTTGATCCCCGGCACCACATTCTGTACCAGCTCCACCCCCAGGACAAGCTGATCTGGCCATAATATAAATAAATAAATAAATAAAAAGTTTTAAAAAGAGTCAAGTACAGCTCCTCCCTTCATCCTATAATCATGCATAAACTCCTATCAAGTGCTAAGGCAACCCTCTGTGAAGCCCAGTGATTTGCTTCTCATATCTTTGTGTCTTTGAAGCCCATGTTCCATGGGGCTGGGCAGGTAGCTTGGTAGTGTAAGCGACTGCCTGGCAAGTTTATGGGTCCAGATTTGATTTCCAGTACGGCATGCTGTGCCAGTGCCATGCTTTGGCAGCTGCGGAAGCACGGTGTTGCTGCACCCCCGCAGTCCCAGCGCTGGGGAGGCTGAAACAGGAGGATCACTTTGTATCCGAGCTGCATAGCTAGACTTGTACCAAATCAATCAGTCAATCAATCAATCAATCAATCAATCAATCAATCAATCAATCATTTTTTAAAAGTGAAGCACAGGTACCTAACAGACTTGAAAGGCAGCCATTTTTAACACTGCTTCTTTCAGAATAGTCTCATAAAGTTTTGGGTCAGGTAATAAAATTGCTTGAAGCTCAACATGTACAATCCAGCCACATGAAGTGGTTTCTTTAGAGCATCTTTGGTCACGGTGTGGTGCTCCATGGCTATAAGCAAGAAGAATGTGTCCGAGAGCGGGCATCATACGTTTGAATGCAGCCTGGGAAACTTAGCACCTACGCAAGATTCTGTCTCAAAATTATAAAAAACCAAAAAAAAAAACAAAACAAAACAAAACAAAACAAAAAAAAACACCATCGAAAACAACAAAAAATCAGAGGGGCTAAATACGTATCTCAGGGCAAAGATCTGATATTCAGTCACCAGTACCAGTAAGTAAAAACCTCTGAAATATGTGTGTACTTGAACATATAAAATTATAGCAACTTCACAATCATTTTAACTTACACATAAATAGTATTAATATAAACATTAATCTTAAAATAACTTAGGAACCACAGTTGCAGTTTTGTAGTGGAATGTGTTATAATACCCACAATTAGATTTCCTAAGTCAAACTAAAGGTATTGTCAGAGCTGTGCATGGTGGCGCACAACTGTAATCCCAGCACTTGGGAGGCTGAGGCAGGAGGATTAGTGTGAGTTTGAGAACAGCCTGGGCTACAAAAGTGAGTTCAGGGCCAGCCGGAAACCTGTATAGCGAGACCCTGTTGAGGACAAAAAAAAAAAAAAAAAAAGTAAGTAAGGGTGTTGTCTATAAGTTATAAGAAAAATATATCAATGGCTTTGTCATCTATGCTAAAAAGAATCCATTGGTTATTTTGTATGATTTATTTTGTATTTTAGGGAAGGGTCTACACTGGGTGTTCAGGGTCTCACTACTAGGTCGGAGTCATAGTGATCCGAATGCTTACAGCCTCCCAACAGCTGGGATTTCAGGTGCACACCACCATGCCCAGGCTCCATAGCCATCTCAGTGTGCCCCAGGGGTGGGACAGGCATGGCAGGCCCAGGGATTGAACCCCTGGCCTCTGAACCTGCGTACAAGCACTTTAATCTCCTGAGCTATTTGGCTGGCCCATCTCCTGTGATTTAAATAGAAATACAGTGGTGTACAATCTCTCTAGTACGACCCTTTGCTAAAATCTAATGACATGCTGTGAGCATTTACTAGGGATTGAGAATTTATTTTGTCACAGAAGTTAGGGGTCAAACATGGCAGCCTTAGGTAATCCTCATATTTCCAGTATTCTGTGACAAACAGGCAAGATTTCCATATTATCAAGTTCAAAATGAGTCTACTTTGAGTTCTTTATGTAGTTTAGACATTAGTAATTTATCTGAAAAGTATATGGCAATATTTGTCCATTCTGTAAGCTGTCTCTTTACACTGTGAAGTTTTTTTTTTTTTTTTTAACTGCAATGATACCGTTTCTTACTTAATGACATTATTTCTTATGGAAAATGGGTTTTGTTCAGAAAGTCTTTGCCTACATCTATGTCTTCAAGATTTTCACCTACTTTGACTTCCTGTATATTGTGTTTGTGTTTCAATTTTTAGATGTTTCATCCGTCTTGATTTTAGCTCAGCACGTGGGAAGAGATATGCATCTTCAACTTTTGTATCTGGATAGCCAATTTTTCCCAGAATTATTTATTTAAAAAAGCTTTCTTTCCTCTAGTACAAGGAGTTGGCCCATTTCTCACTGATGATATAGGTGAGTGTGACTGAAACCATTTCTTTATCTTCTATGCTGTACCATTGACATGTAAGGGTTTTTTGTTTGTTTGTTTGTTTGTTTTTTTCTTTTTTCCTGTAACATGCTGTGTTTAATCACTGTAGCTTTTTATCATCAATTGAAGTCTAGGACTGAGGTTGCCTTTGTTGCCCTAAATTGTTTCTTTTGTTATTCTAGGTCTTTTGGATTTCATGTCACTTTTAGTCTTGCTTTCTCTAGTTTTCTTAGAAATGTTATTGGTATAGTCACTGAGATAGTGTCACCTCTGTGTGACGATTTTGGAAGGATAGCTACTCTGACTAAAAGTATACTTATTTGTTTCAGGTGTCCAGGACTAGAGGATGTCTTTCCAATTTCTCTTGTGTCCTTGGAGTACTACTGTTCATATTGTTAAAGTCACCCACCTGCTTGGTTAAGCTAGTTTCTAAGCCTTTATTTTTCTATGGTTATGATTTCCCTCATTTCTATTTTAGTGAGCTTGTTATTGGTGTACAAAAATGCTACTGATTTTTTCAGTACTGAAAATTTATCCTGCTACACTACTGAATTTGGTACTTTGGTTTTAGGAGTTTCTTGGTGGAATTTTTGAAGTCCTTTATGTGGAAGATCATGTCATATGCAAATAATGGTAATTAAGCTTCTTTTTATTTTCCTATCCAATATCACTTTTATTTCTTTCTCTTTTCTTGTTACTCTAGAAAAGGTTTCAAGAACAGTGGTCATACATAAAGGCCATCTTTTCTTGTTATTCATATTACACTGCAAGCTTTCATCTTCGCTTAGTTTAATGTGGTGCTAAATATTGATGGCTTTTATCAGAGTAAGACAAAAGCTTTCTATTCTTATTTTCTTCATGCATTTTAGAAATCATAAATGAACACTGGATCCTGTAGAATGCTCTTTGTGTCTATTGTGATGGTGATATGACTTTTCCCTTGCTTCTTTTTATGTGGTGTTGTATATCTATTGATTGATTTGAGTAAGTGGAATCATTCTTACCTTCCCAGAGTGAATTCTACTTCATTGGGTTATATATTTTTTTGACTATGTGATGCCTTCTGTGGCCAGCATCCTAGTGAGAAGTTTTGCATTCATGTTCACTCATCAGACTGGCATGTTACTGCATGTTATTCTCTTTCTAGGTCGGGCTCTTCTCTGGAATTAGGTCATGACTGCTTCCAGGGATGAATTGGGGAGCACAGCTTCTCTTTCAATTTCATTAAAACTGTGAGGAGTTTTGTCATTAGACATTTTCTGAAGTTCTTGTAGAATGTGGCAGCAAGTTCTTTTTTTTATTTGTTCTTCAGTTTCACTGATCCTCACTTATTCAGAAGTTTTATATCTTTTTCACTCAGGTTTGCTAGTTTATATGTAGCTAGGAGTTTATGCATTCCTTCTGAGTTTTTTATTTTATTAGGGTACAGATTCTCAAACTATTTTCCAATAATCTTCTGGGTTTTGTCAGAATTTACTGACTCTTTTGTGAAACATTTGTATTCGGAATTCAAAAGTTCAAATATTTTTCTTAAATCCCTCCATTACTTTCACAAAGTGGTTTATGTTGTATCATAGCTTCAGTATTATTCTTTCCAAATGTTTATAATACCTTTTTATCTTAATAAGAAATAACAATGTGACAGTCTCAAAACACGTTAGTAGCACATTCCCAATAATTGATACCATGAGTATTACTGTCCTCCTAGTAGTTATATAGAACACAGGATGTAGGCAGGATAATTTTTCTAATCATTGTTGGCACAAAAATTTTCCTCTAGTTGAGCTAAGAGAAAGTATAAGGGCTTCTGTCTCAAGAAAGCACTCTTTGTCCATGCACAATAAGTTCTAATCTATTAAAGTTTTCTCATGAGATTAGAGCAAGTGTAGCACGTCTGTAGGTTGCACTGGTTCTAGTTTTTTGATATGTTCAGCATCACTGTATTTATTTCTTCCCAAGAAGTCTTACAAGTCCCAAAATTATCCAGGAGGGTAATTTTTCCTTTACTTTTCTTTGAGGTTGATGCTTTTCACTTCATTTTAAGAAACATAAATGCTTCTAATAACATATAGGAGAAAGTCTTTAATTTGCTCCAAAAAATAATGTCCATGGCAGGCATACCTTTAGAAATTATATTTTCTTAGATAATAAAGCTTAAATGAGTCATGTTAGAGCATGACCATAATTTCAGCATTCTTGGAAGACGAGGCGGGAGGATTGCAAGTAGCAAGTTAGGCACTGTCTAAAAAAACAGGAGAGCCGGGCGTGGTGGCTCACGCCTGTAATCCCAGCACTCGGGAGGCTGAGGCAGGAGGATCGGTGCGAGTTCGAGACCAGCCTGAGCTACAAAAGTGAGCTCAAGGCCAGCCTCAACTGCATACCGAGACCCTATCTCAAAAAAAAGGCAAAAAATAAATAAATAAATAAATAAATATTAAAAAAAAAAAAAAAAAAAAAAAAAAAAAAAAAAAAAAAAAAAAAAAAAAAAAAAAAAAAAAAAAAAAAAAAAACAGGAGAAAAAGAAAACAGGGGACATAGTTTAGAGTGCAGGCCCTGAGTCTGAGCCTTCATATTACAAGAAATTAATACTAAAGATTACGTTTATGATGACTACCTGTTAGTAGGCTGCAGATTATGTCAGCAAACACAGAACATTATTAATCATTTTACACAGTTCCATCACCACTCTTCAATGACCAGTTACATGGTCAGTGGAGATTAAAATTTCGAAAGTAACCTTTTTTACTTCCTGAACAGTATGCCTCCATAGTAGGTACAAAATAGGACAATTTTTGTAATTTCGCCATCAAGGCTTTGGTGTCTCAATTCTAGACACAGTAGGTTCCTATGGGCCGTAAGAGTGTTCAAATCATAAATATACACTGGACTTAATTTAAAGTCACAAGGTGCCTTGGGCCATAACTGAAGAGGTGGTCTGTCTTTTCAGCTTTGAAGCCCCTCATTGACCTCTTCTCAGGCTACAAGGTTTCTGATGGCATTTCCTTTCAGTATGAGGTAGTTTAACTTGTACTGCAAATCTGTTATTTAATGTAGACACCTTCATCATTATCTTAGGCAGGACTTCTGAATAACTTCATAGTTTTTACAATAGAACTTCCCTTTTCACCTTGAATTTTATGACATGGAGATGGCTTTTTTTTTTTTTTTTTTTTTTTTTTTTTTTTTTTCCCGTAAAATACCATGAATGAACCTCTGAAGTTCTCAGGCTTCCATTGCAGCTTGATTCCCCTTGTCTACCTTCATGAAATTGAAGGTCATTAATGTGTTTTTTTGGATTAGACATTGGCTTAAGGGAATGTTATGGCTGGTTTCACTTTTATCCAGGCCACTAAACTTTCTATTAATAGGAATGCAATTCTGCTTTCTTATTCATGTCTTCACTAGAGTCCTATTTTCAGCTTCCTTGGGGAAACTTTCCCTTCCTTTTCACAACTTAGGTCTTTGGTATGAGCAGAAGGCTAGCTTTAGGCCTACCTCAGCTTTAGATGTAACTTTTTTATTGCACTTAATCACTTCTAGATTTTGATTTAAACTGAGATATTTCATTTCAAGACTTAGAAAGTCACCCCCAGGCCTATTATCAGCTTAACTACAATATTATTATGTCTGATTAGGTAAAGAAGCTTGCGGGAATGAGAGAGATGAGAGACAGCTGGTTGGGGAAATGTTTAAAGCAGCATTTATCAGTTCAGGTCACCGTTGTGTATCTGGGATGTGTGCCCCTGAAAAACAGTAGCGACTTGAAAGACCACCAGTACGTGATGCCTACTGATACTCATGCTGGACATAAGAGTGGTGAAAAGGTTCTGTGGCCCAGTCTCACTGAAAGAACACATATGCCACACTGCCCTGGGAAGTCTGCTTCAGGTGGAGCTGGCTGGCACTTATCTTCAATTTGTTAAAAGAAAAACAAAATACATGGATAAAAGTCTAGAAAAGGTTCTGGAAAAGCTGAGATATTGTACCTTACTTCATCGCATCAGTCTTTACACACTGTCACACTTAACAAAACGTTTTCAGTCAGTTAAAGTGCCTAGTGAATGCTTCCACGGAACTAGGTAACATACATACGCACATGCTACTGTGGACCTCAGTCACAAGTGCGAGTAGAAACGTAAACTGTGTGCTCTGCACTATGCACACACCAGGAGTAAGCTAATTTTGAATTTTATTTCAGACTTTTAAAGTTATACAGCTAAATAATTTTTCTGTGCTATAATGATCCTCAGCCAATGTTAAATCAGAATTCCTGCCGGGCGTGGTGGC
>PVJA010003881.1:27500-90000 GCA_004027025.1 Myocastor coypus | reverse complement strand
GGGAATCCAATCGAGGTCCCTGCAGCTGCCTAACCCTTCCTAAGCAGGTGCTTTAGACTGCTGAACCATCCTGCCGGCCCTGTTTTCTTTCTTAAATTAAAATCTCAGCACTAATGGGGCCAGCGAGATAGCTCAGTGGTCTAAAGCACTTACTCAGAGGCAAGCTTAGGCAATTTCAAGGACCATGGTTCAATCCCTGATACCACATGCTACGCCCACCCCACCCCCAGAGCAGGCTGAGCGGGCCATAACATAAATAAAGTTAAATATATATATATATATATATATATATATATATATATATATATATAGCAGCACTAAATTCAGTTCAATAATCAGGCTACACTATTAGCCTGCTTTAGAGCAAATGTGCATCTAGACCTTAACAAACATTGCAAAGGGAAATACATATGCTGAGAGCCAGGACATCATGACACTGGGGAGCACGTGCTGTTTAGAGGAGGCTAGTACAAGGAGCAGGTGCTTCGCCAAGCATGGCGTGACAGCGCAGAATGCCTGCAGCCAGGGCCACCACAGGAGGAGCAGGCTGGGCTTCCCCTTCCTGCAGAAAGCAAGCCATGCGCTATGGAACCACAGGCCTTAGGGCCCCCATGAGTACTGCTGAGCAGGGCAAATGCCACATGCTGTATTGTGCCCAGCTGAACAGACCGCAGACACGTGAACAGGCTGTCAGACAGAGGCGGGTACAGAGGACCAGTCCTACGAAGACGCCACCTCTGGGATAACCTATTTCCCTCTGTAGGAACACGCTGCCTGGGCCCCACAGCCAGAGCCAAGCATGGACTGCGAGCGTGGGCTTCAGGCCTCCTCGCTCACCTCCCGCCTCTGTGGGACAAGCTCTTAGGGAGTTGTGCTCATCACCTGAGCACCTGCAGTGAAGGAGCACCCCAAGAGGCTGAAGCAGTCACAGGGGGACGGGTGATGCGAATGTGGTTCTGAACAGTGCCTACAGTTGGGGAAACGGAGGACCTCACTGGGGCCACTGCTTCTTAGCACCTGCTTTGGTGTGGCAGGGCGGGACCCTCGGACTCCAGCCAGCATGGAGAAAGCACTGGGACCACAGCCTGCCTAGAGCTCAGACGCTCCGGCTAGCTGCCCGCTAGGCTAGACTTGGCGAGTGGGCACAGTGGCTCCGTCGAGACAGCCATTGTCATGATATCTGCAGGAAGATGACCCAAATCACCCTCACCAGGGGAGTCCCCCCATTCCTCAGCCAGAGGTAACCGCAAGGAAAACACAAGCGTGCATCTGCATGGATGTTAGGACATAAATGTTCATGGCAGTATTATTATTATTATTATTTTTTCACAGTGGTCCAGAGGTGGAAAGAATCCAGCTGCTCTCAGCAGCTGAGCATGTGAGCACAAGGTGCCCATGACCATCCAAGGGTACATTATTTGGCTATAAATATGAACGAGGCCTTGGCACACAATACGACATGAATGAAGCCATGTTCAGTGTAAGAGGGCAGAGAAAAATCACATCCGAGGTGATTCTTTGATATTAAATATCCAGGACCCACAACTCTCTAGTGCCAGAAAGCAGAGTACTGGTCACCAGGGACTGGACTGGAGATGACAGCTGAAAGGTTCCAGGTTGCTTTCTGAGGGGATCCAATCTTTCCAAAGTGGAAGATGGCAATGCTACCCATGTCTGCAAATACGCTAAAAAATGACCGCACAACTGTACGCCTTTCGATGAGTGAGTTATCTCAACAAAGCTTTTTTTTTTTTGAGACAGGGTCTCACTATGCAGTTGAGGCTGGCCTTGAGCTCACTTTTGTAGCCCAGGCTGGTCTCGAACTCACACCAATCCTCCTGCCTCAGCCTCCCAAGTGCTGGGATTACAGGTGTGTGCCACCATGCCCGGCCTCAACAAACTATTTTTTAAGGACGTGTTTCCAGCTGCTCAAAGCAGGAGACCAGCAGGCTCCAGGGTGTCTCAGGTCCCCATGGCTGGTCTCTGCCACGGATCCTCACCCTGAAGCCACAGCATGAATGCTTCAGTAAATGCTTGTATGAGTGTCCTGTTATGACTGCTCTCGGTGGCAAGCGGTAGCGAGGAGAAACTCGAGCAGAGCAGGGACGCACAGCCAGGGGATCTTCACCATAGCGGGCCCTACGCTGCGCCCTTTCTACTCAGTCAGGAGTCCTGTCTCCTGTGCTGGGCAGCTGAGCTCTGGGCTCCCGGCTCAAGCCTGGGGGCGTGGCCTGCAGAGCCCACCCCCAACCAGCCTCTGCTGTGTCTGCACCCTGCACTCCCCAAAGACCTCCTCTTTGTGGGCTCTCCCACTGGCTCTGCTGCGTACGGATGTGGAGAGCCTGCCCAGGGCCTGCCCAGGACTGCGGCAGCCAGGACGCTCATGCCCCTACCTTCTTGCTCAGTGGCCTACAGCCTGCAGAGACCTCCCCATGGCGCTAGCCTGTCGCTGACATGCCAGCCACACTAATCATGCCTCTCTCACAGTCGCCCGCATGGCTCTGGCCCCTTGGATCCACAGTCTTGATCCCTACCTGTCACACCTCGGCACTGTCCCATATCCTGCTGGGGTTTGGCATAACTTTTGGTCTTCCCACCACCTTCAGGACCACCACTCTAGCACCCCAGATTCCATGGCCCCTCTCCTGCTATGAATACTCCCCCACCCCACTGCCAGTTTCTTTGGGGCCTATCTCCAGGCTCCAGGCCTCTGGACCCAGGAAAGAGGGGAGCTCACTGCCCTACCTTCCTCTGCAAAGTCACGGGGCGCACCCTCTCTGCCTCCTAAAGCCGTCAGGGACTGGCTGGCCTGGAAGGAGCCCGAGAGCCTCACCCGCCTGTCTATGGATCCTAGTGAAAACCCCGTGGTGTCAGGCAGGCAGGAACTAAAAATAAATCAGCTTGGGCAGAGGCTCCCTGGCAGTGGTTTCTCTGTGGGAGAAAGGCCGGGGAGGAGGGAGCAGGCTGCGGGACAGAAGCAAGCCGTGTACCCAGGTCGCACAGGCCATGCCAGCCATACCTCCAACCCAGAGAACTGAACAAAGACGAAAGGAAGTTGGTCTGAGATCAGTGTGGCGGGCAGCTGCCTGCAGCAAGCCCCTCCTGCCAGCTGAGCGCTGGTCGGCTCCCAGAGCTTCCTCAGGGCTTCTGGGGTACAAAGCAGCTTAACCCTGCTGAGTGGGGACAGGGCCCCTACTGGCCATCTGTGTCTGCGTTCTTCCCTGTTAATTCCTTATCATGGAAGGTGACAGGGACAAGAGCCACTGCCACACAGGCTACTCCCAACTCCAGCGAGGTGGGGGCTCCTTCCCGATATCCAGAGGGCTGAAACACCCTCCACACCAGCATCCCTGAGCTAGGGGACAAAGGAACAGCCAGGACATAGGAAGCCACAGGAAGCCATGAAAGGATGAGCCGGACACAGAGCTTCCTGGGTGGCACGAGGCCAGGTCTGTAGAGCACACGTTGATGTGTGGGAAAGTCACAGGGTGGGGAGAAGATGTGAAAGGCCCACAGAGGGTAGAAGACTTGTCTTCTAGCACTCATGGGTCCCACCTTGTGCCAGAAAGACTGAAGAAAGGGGGGACCTATGGAGCTGTCACACAGGGTGGCAGTGCCACCCAGCAATATCTAGAAGTATCCAAGGTTTTGGTGCCCTTAAACCCAGGAACTAGCTGGAGCGTCCCAGGCTTCAGGCTCTTCAGCTGTAAGACACAGGCACTCTGGCCTGGCACCTTACAATGCAGGTCCACCGCTGGCCAAGAGGTGAGCCCACGGTGAGGTCTCTGCCCCTGCCCCTCCTGAGCCAGCGCTCTGCCACCCTTGTGCACAGGTTGCCTGATGAGAAAGCAGAGACGGGCAGAGCTAAGTAAGCTGTGTGCACAGGGTCAGAACTGGGGAGGCCTAGCAGACCCAAAGCCATGGCAAGGACAGGGAAAGTGCAGTCCTCGGGCTGGAAGCTCTGTGACACAGGCCCCTGTCAGACATCACTGGGCCCTATACTGCAAGGGGCACAGACCCAGAGCCCATGGAGACCACCTCAGCTGTGGCCCGGTAGTGGGGAGACAGGGTCCTTCCCAGGAAGGGAAGGCGAATGAGGCTGCGGTGCAGGGTGGCAGGAACACACCGAGTCCCTGCATACACATGGGCTGTCCCCTCCCCCATCCTCCCCTACCCAGCCTGCTCCATGTCAAAGCAATGACAGCTGGCCTCAAGCACATGGCTGATGGCAGCCTGGTGAGCAGACGCTGGTACTAAGCGCAGTTAGGTCACAGTCACTCACCTGAAGGATTCTGCTCAAGTGTGCTCTGGAAAAGTGCTACCCAAGGCTCCCCCCTGGCTGGCCACGGGGCCCTCTTCACACCCAGCCTCAAGGGACTCTGAACTGGGTGGCTGATGGGGGCCTAGCGACGCTCTGTGCTAGGTGGACAAGCTCTGGCTGGAAGGGGTCCCTAGGAGGCGAGGAGAGAGTCCTAAGCTGGCTTCCTCTACGCAGTTCACCCCTGTACTATGCATTTTGCTACCTCGCTGAGACGCTGGGCCTGGATCCCTCACAAACTTCCTACCGGGGGGTTCCCTCCCTAGTGCACTCCCTTCCCTGGATTATGAGTTTGGAGAACAGCAGGAGCCATGGAAATCACCTTGGCCTGCCTGTCTGCTTGTCTCACTCAGGAGTGGTGGCAGCAGGACCTTCCATGTGTCACCAGGGCACGGCACACAGGGTAGCCAGGCAGCTAGGGCTGGGAGGACACTGGCCTCGCTACCACAGACGAGACTCGGGCTGGCTGAGCTCTGGGCCCTCCAGGCCTACACATTAGGCCTGAGCTTACCTACTTTTTGTAGCCATTTTATCAGGGCCCCTGGAGGTCGAGTGAAGCTTCTTCCCCCCACCCGGAAGTGACGAGCAGGGTGCTGGAATCACCGGGGAACTGCCGTGTTGCTGGGGACTGGCCCACAGCTTTGGTCCCCATTCTGAGAGATAAAGACCACCTCCCATCCCTGCCCATGGTATGACCAACCACGAAAGCAAACAAACAAGTGAGCAGGGTAACACTAGAGACTAGAAACAAAACAAAGAGCTGCCTTCACTTTAAATTAGATCTACTGATATGTTAGCCACTTCTCCATGCCGGGGGACAGGGCCGTCCCAGGGTGGCTATAGAGTGCAGGCCAGTCCAGGACTAGGAGCTCCTGCATCTGGCTCCTCCTACGGACTCCAGCACAGGACAGGCCTGAGATGCCTTGCTCACCAGGCTGGGCACTGAGAGGCCCCTAAACTATGCTGGAAGAGTATCCTCTCTCAGGAACTGCTGGTGTCAGGGTCCTGAGGGACCAGGCATTTGGAGGGCCAGGACCCCAGAAGGCACCCGTGGGGGCCCTCGTGGACTCTCCTGGTAAGTGAATCACCAGGCAAGCTGTCCTAATGACAGGATTCTCCTGAACTGTGTGAGTCTGCACAAACAAGAACACTTCCAAACAGGGACCTCACACAGACCTTGGGCTCCCAGGACCATGTTCATGGCAGCCTCCGGCTCATCTAGGTGAGGCATACAGGGCCGACCCCCTCTCAGACCCAGTGGGCAGGTACTGCTGGCTCACAGACACTGCCTGCCTTTTGGAGAGACTGTGTCCCTCCATCCTTCAAGGCCCAAATGAAGCCGAGAGCCGGACTCCGCAAGCAGACCGATTTGATGTGATGACTCACATTTCCACAGAAAGCAGTGGCAACAGCACTGCCACTGGTCTAGGGACCCTAGGACTTCTGGTCCAATGAAGGCCAAGTGTGGCTAGGCACCCCCCAGCAGAAGAGCCAGCCCCAGGGTGTGCAGAGCATGATTCTCCTGGCAGGTTGGTTTACAGGCAGCTGCCTGGAGCCAGTGGCTCACAGGGAACTCTTCATTCTGCTGAGGGAAGCTGGCTCCTTCCTGCTCTATCCCACAGCCAGGGCCTGTGGTTAAGGAATGTGGGTGCTGCTGACCACGGGCAGAGGGCAGGGCCAGCCCTTCCTTGGCTGCTGCTGGGGCCCCCAAGGCGGGGTGCTCATAGAGCCACACCCTGTCCTTATATCCCCAGCAGAAGGAAGACCTTCCTCGCCCCCACCCCAGGGTCTGGGACAGATGCCAGTGGCCTGCTCTGGCCTGATGTTCTGGAAAATGCATAATTCCTCACACAAATAAGTGTGCAGACTGCTGGGGTGTGCTTGCTTCTAAGCAAAATCAGGCTCCTCTGACCCAACCTAAAAGGAACAGGAATTCCTCCTAGGGACCCCCGTGGGTGCAAGTGATTCAGAATTTGATCCAGTGTAACCACTGTGTGACAGTGGTGGGGCCTGGTCTCCAGGGCTCCTACTTCTCCTGAGATGGCCCTGGAACGGACCCAGAAACTGGCAGTTCTTATTCCTTCAAAGTTCCATCTCTCATACAAGGCCCCCTTGTCCCACTTCAAAGCCCACAAGGCCCTTGGGCCTTGGGGGTTGGGGTGTCTCAGAGTGGAGTGGCTAGAGGCAGCACCTTCTGGGTAGCCTTCATCTCACAGAAATGTTGTTGGAGAAAAAGGTTCTACTGCTACAAACACTTGAAAGCCACCTGCTCCTTGACTCCCAAAAGCAGGCCCAGACCCATGTCCCCAGAGAAGACAGTCATTTGGCCTTGTGGTGACAGTTCTGAGTGAAGTCCCCTTGACAATGCCTGGAGAAAACTTGTGATGTTTACTGCATTCCCAGGGTCCTTCCTGAGGATCATGCAACCCTTAGAAGGCAGAACACACCAGCAAAACCAGGAACAAGCACAGTTGCCCCCGCCATCGCTGGGCTGTCCCTTGACTCTGATGAGCAAGCTAAAACAATGAGATTAAAGAAGTCTTGTCACAAAGCCGGGCGTGGTGGCTCACGCCTGTAATCCCAGCACTCGGGAGGCTGAGGCAGGAGGATTGGTACGAGTTCGAGACCAGCCCGGGCTACAAAAGTGAGCTCAGGACCAGCCTCAACTGTATAGCAAGACCCTGTCTCAAAAAGACAAAAAAAAAAAAAAAAAAAGAAGTCTTGTCAGGAGGATTGGTGCGAGTTCGAGACCAGCCTGGGCTACAAAAGTGAGCTCAGGACCAGCCTCAACTGCATAGCGAGACCCTGTCTCAAAAAGACAAAAAAAAAAAAAAAGAAGTCTTGTCAGTAGGAAGAGAGAAACTACCCCCACTTGCAGGGGGCTGTCTCTGTCCAGGAAATTCAAATGCCAACCAGGAAGCAGGAGGAGGGCTCAGGCAGGGAGAGCCCATCCGCCTGGCATGGTGCCACCCTGATACGTGTGGCCGTGGCCCCTTCCCCACATCCCCAGAGGCCTCCAGGGTCCCTGCACACAACAGCCCCAGCACAGCCTCAGCCTTAGGGCTGCTCAAGTGACATCATCCACCTAGATTTGTCTTTCTTACATTTAAACAAAGAGCAGAAGACGGAAGTGTTTTCCTTTTTCTTTTTGGTCTATAAAGTGACAGAAAGGGGAAGGAATGCGCTCCTACAAACAGCAGAGCCAGTTTCTCCTCTGAACATTGTGCTGTTGTCAAGGTCTACCCTTCACCTCCTCCTCACAGTACTGGCGATTCATAGCAGCATCTCTTGGACAAGGTGGCCTTGCAGGCCGGGGCTGGCCCCCGAGGGGGACCCATGCTCTGGGATGAACGGGGTGAGATGCAGTTAGGTCCCCAGCTCTGGAGTGTACAGAGACACTATGCCCAAGGGCTTGGGAAAGAGAACCCCACACGTGCAATTTGGTTTTTGCCAAGCCTGCAAACAGCTGGAGCTGAGCAGCAGAGACAGCCATGCCCAGAGGGAAGACCCATGGTTGGGCACAGCCACCCCCCACTGGCAACCGGGTGGGCCAGGGCAGGAGGCCCTGCTCTTGCAAGGGAATCCAGAGCCTGGAGGTCACCCGCACCAGCGCGTGAAGCGGCGAGCACATCACTGAGTGCCTGGCTCCTCCCAAGCGAGGAGCACGGCAGCCTGAGTCAAGGGAACAAATACATTCAGCCACGAGGTGCCACTGTGCACTGGTCTCGTCTCCTCCTGGACACACCTGCTCCTCAGGGCCAGGATGGCCACTGTGCCCAGCGTGTGTCTGCACAAGGCTGGCCAGAAGGCATGTGGAGTCACTCGGATGGAATCAGAAGCTCTGGGACGACAGCTGCATCCTCACCGTCGGTGACCTTGGAAAAAGCAGAAAGAAAGGCACACGCTTATGGTAGAGCCAGGCGTGGAGGGATAGGCCTGCTAGGATCCTGGCACCAGGGCCGAGACCTGCCAGCCTCTTCAGAGACCTCCCAGAGAGCCCCAGCTCCCACAGGCCCTCACCGCGTCCGTGAGCCCCGCTGGGTCTGAGGTCCACTTCTGGTGCCTTCGGCTGGCCACACTCGGGGAACATGCAGGACCTCAGGTGGGAGGAACCAGGTCAGAGGAGCAAGTCTGACACTAGAGCCAGACACAGGAGTACTGAGAGAGGCCTGTGATCTAGGTCCTTCTAGCTGTTGACTCACCATGCAGCGGACTCCAAGGTGTGGCTTTCTGAGGGCCCTTAAGTGCACTGGTGCCCCCTGCAATGCCCTAGCTGGCTCCTCAGGATCCTACACCTCACATCTATCAGGACCCACCCTTCTCGTCCCCAGGATGACAGAGAGCTACATACATATGTACTTGGCAGGGGTAGGGGCAGCCCTAGGTGTACCGTCATATGAGTAGAATCACTTCAGACACCCCAAGCCCCACCAATGCTCTTATCCAACGAGCAGACAAATGTTCTTATCCAACGAGCAGACAAATCAGCACTGCGTCAAGCCTCTCCATTCTGTAGAAGGTTGCCAACGTAGCAAGACGTTAAACTGAAACAATACCTAGGATGTCCAGAGACACCAAGCATTCTTCTCAGTGAGAGTGGGAGATCAACAACTGATAAGACTGTACAACCATCAGATAAAAAGGGAGGCAGAGCTGGCCTGATGGCTCAGCAGACTAAAGCACCTGCTGAGGCAGAGCGCAACGGCCACGGTTCGTCTCTGGGGTGCTGTACCAGCCCCACATGCGGGGTGCACTGAGATGGCAACTGAGATAAGGCGTGGTGGTGCTCGCCTATAATCCCAGCACGTGAGAGGCTGAAAACAGCAGAATCACTATGAGTCCAATCTGTGTAGCAAGACCCAGTAAACCCTGTCCTAAATACAAAAAAGTGAGGTAAAGGGCAACTGCAAAGAGCCAAGAGTGAACAAAAATAAAGCGTTCATTGTTACCTGCATAGATGAAATTATTAAGATAAACAACGAATCCTGATTCAGCTACACGTGAATTTCGTAAGTGTGGCTAAGGGATGGCTTTTTAACTATGTAGAAACTTCACTTTCCATAGGAAAAACTCATCGATGATGTCTAAACTGAAAAGTCAAGACTCTGAAAGCCTCTTAAAGGAATACAACAACAGGCTTTTCGCAGTATACTGCATGTTACTGGTGGACTTTAAAAACAGGGTTACATATGACACTGAAAAGAAAGGGTGCTCAGGGACATCTTTCTGTCATGTGAAGAAAGAAGGGCTTTTGTCACCTATATTCACTGAAATATGGAAAGAAGGAGGTAATATCTATAGGGCCCCTTCTCCCCAGCACCCAGCACAGGACCCCCACCTCCACCCCAGGCAGCACTCTCCAGGCATAGCTGCCGAAGGGGAACTGGTCAGGCGCCCAGGGCCCCGCCTCCACAGCCCACTCGGCCCACTGTGGCCTCCCTTTATCGCAAAGGACACTTCTGTTGAAGCCTGAGAAGCCCAAACCCTCGGCCTCTCGGACCTTCTAGCCTGAGCAGCAGTGAGCAACAGCCAGCCCGACAGGGGTGGGCAGCGGTTATGGGGCTCCTGGGCAGCCACAGCATATCCAGGCAGAGGTGGAAGACAACCTTGGGGACATTTCAAGGCCATCACAGCAGTAATCACATCTGAGATCACCAGGAAGTAGGAAGTAGGGCATGAGGGGGCCCTGTGCCTGCCTGGCCGGTGCAAGTTCAGCCTCCCAACCCGGAAGGGGCCCACCACACAGGGCTGATGAAAAATGGATGGCAAGCTGGGGCCTGGACATTGCCTGGTGACCAACCAGGTGTCCCGGGTAGGAGATGACCCAGCCACACACAGCAGCCACAGAACAGGCTCCACTTCCTGGCCCCCGCGCCAACTGCTGCGTGGGAGCTCATTTATAACCACCCTTACTCAGAGCAGCTTAGCCGTCAGGCTCTCCCCAGGGGTGCTCCCACGGCCTCAGCTGAATCAGGGTGGGTGCTCAAGAGAGCAGCACAGAGGCCGCACTCTTCTCAAGGACCCAAGCAGCAGACATGGTTGGCTGCAGGGCCAGACTCTTGCCAAACACAGCACAGGGAAGACCTTGCTGAGGCCCCAAGGAGATACCCACTAAGTCGAGAGCCAGGTATACAGTCCCAGGCTGTACACCCTCCAAGGCCCAGCTCCCAGGCATAAGGGATGGTCAGGACCATCCACTAGCAACCTCCAGAAGACAGCAAGCCACACACACACACACACACACACACAGAGAGAAGGGCAGCAGCCCGTGTCCATGCTGTGCTCTGGCAGGCAAGGCTGGGCCAGCACTAGCCAGCTCCCTACCACACCCTTTGCTGTTTGCAAAGAAAAAAGCCCAAACCATAAAAACCCTGGACTATGTCTCAATAGCCCCTCCAGTGCTGCCCTAAGTGACTGACCCCACCAGCCCACAACCCCAGCCCTGGGAGCAGGCCATTCTAGAAGCCTTCGGATATGCTCTTTCTACAGGGGTGCCCAGGACAGGACAGACACAGAGCCTGCTTAGGCCACCTGCGATAGCTACTAAGACCTGGCCACATCCCTCTCTCCTGAGGACAAGCAGGAGGTTACATGCAGATCCTTCTGTGAAAGAGGAGAGGAGTTTGCCCAGCATGCACCTGGTAAGTGAAGGAGGGGACATCCAGGCCCTTCCCCCATGTATAGTCCTCTACTGCTGGGGGACAGCAGAGATGGCTCAAGTGTGGAAAACAGGCAGCAGGAAGCCTGTGTATGTGGGGGCGGAGAGGGTTGTCCCTTCGGGGACAGCTGGTGGACCTGCGTATCTGTGGACAGAAGTAGGCACTGTGCCACAGGAAGCCCTCTCTAGAGCGTGACCTGGGGGCTGGGGAGATAGCTCCGTGGCACAAGTGCCTGCCTGGCAAGTGCAAGGTCATGAGTGTGAACCCTGGTCCCGCCAAAAAAAATAAAATTAAATTAAATAAAGTAAAAACAAAAGAAAAATAGAGCATGGCCTGTATCTAAGAAGGGACTCAGAGAGGCCCAAGGCCTGGCTGGTTGGGGGCTTCACCCACACTGGCTACCTGGATAGCAGACGGGACCTTACTGAGAGGTCCCCAGACATGTATAGTCCTCCACTGCTGGGGAACAGTCATATGGTCACCCCTAAGCCCATATGTCTGAGGAGAAGCTTTGTCCGAACCAGTGCAGCAGACCCTGGCCAGGAAGGGACAAGAGTGAGTATACTCTGCTGCCTGCTACCAACCCAAAGCTGACCCTCCTTCACCAGCTAAGGCCCAGCTCGGAGGCCCTGTCATCGTCCCTATAGCAGAACGCAGTCGAGTGCCCACACTGTGGGTTTTCAGGGGTCTTGGTATTTTGCAAACAGATCTGCCACTTTTTTCTCACACTCAGACTAGCACAATTGAGGTTAAAGTTGAACCCAGGCCAAGCCCAGGCGGCCCAGCCCTGAGGGCACTCCTGAGCAGCAGTGCCCTGTACCACACTCTCGTGCTCTATGGTGCGGAAGGGGCTCTTGGGCAGAGAAGCCACCAGGCCTCTCTTTCATTTTCTCAATATTAGAACAACAAGCCCAATACCTATACTTTAAGGAGGGCAGGCTGACTCTGGCCCACAGTTTCAGTTCATGGCGCAGGGCACAAACGAGATAGCGGAGGGGGCGGGGAGGAAAAGGAGCCCCCTCCTACTGCAGCCGGAAGCACCCTCAGTGACCCACCTCCAGCCAGGGTTCACTTCCCAACAGCCACTTAGCTACTGAACTGCTGCGCTCATTAACTGATGGGTACTGTACCCCCGAGAGCTAACCATCGCCCACGCATTAGGCTTTTGGGGGACATCTGATATAAACTGCAGCCTGAGCCTTGGTCCTCACGCTGCTGCCTTCAGTCAGCCAGGGCAGGCTCAGCACAGACAGGGTTGGTGCTCAGATTCTGACAGCCACGTCCTCTCCTCCTCAGATGCCAGCGAAGGCCGAGGCCCGGAGATCTGCAGCCCTATCCTGCGTCACTCGGTGGCTAATCTATGGGGCCGGGTACAAGCACAGATCTGGCTCCTGCAGCACTCTCGAGGGGTCACAGAGAAAGTAGCTGAGCGTGGCAGCACAGGCCTGCAGTCTCAGCACCCAGGAGTCTGAAGCAGGAAGACTGCCAGGAGTTTGAGGCTGGCCTGGACTACAGAGCTCAAGACCAGCCTGTACTACATGATGAGATCCTGTCTAAATAACCAAATCAAACCAAACCAAACCAAACCAAACCAAAGGACCACAGACCCAGGGTCTGGGTACCACAGCGCAGTGTTTGCTCACTGCTCTGATGGACAGATATCTGCAGTCAAGGTGCCACAAGGCCACCCCCCTCCCCTAGGCCTAGGAAGGCTGCCTATTCCTGGTGGCCCCAGGTTTTCCATCCCAACAGTCTCTGCCTCCCTTGTCACATGGCTTCTCCCTGTGTCCGAGTCTAAGCCTCCTTCTTAGAGGACGCCAGGCTATGGATGAGGCCCAACCTACCTCAGAGACTTTATCTTATCTTGGTTAGACATGCAAATGCCCCCTTCCCCAATAAACTATCTTCGTAGACACCAGAGTAAAAACTTAAAACTTGTCTTGGTGGACATAATTTGACCCACAATAGCCCAAAGGGAGCAGGAAAGGCCCAGAAGTCTTGTCCCCAGGGCCCAGTCCAGATCCACAGCATGACCATGTTTAAATTGCATGCAGACTCTTTGTTTATTTACACAGTGAACATGTAGATGTGTTCCTGTATGTGTAGGTGTGTACAAGTATGTGTGCCTGGTGGTGTGTGTGCACATTGACCAATGGCAAAGGTAAGGAATACGTGGAATCAGGAGACCTCGGCTCTCCACATTCCCAAAGGCAGGTGCGAATCAGAGGCAGTACCCAGGTCACAGAAAAGTGTGACTTGGTGAGCTCACGTGCACACAGGTCCCACAGGTAAGGAGCCTCTATGCCCTCAGGCCCCTGGGTTCCCCCAAATCTGCATGCAGAAGTTGGTCAGTGATACCCCTACGCCTTCCACCATGACCCTACGGACACTGACCCTCAGCCATTCCTGGTCCACCCCTGCCGTAACAGCTGACCAAAGCTGGCTCACATTTGAGGATGGACAGTCCTCTTGGCCATAGGGTCTGTACTCAGGTCCAGGCAGCCCTCAGGGTCATCCTTTCTAAACTGTGAATGGTCACGGCCTGTATCAGTCCGGCCATTGTGGCCATTAGCAGGCTCTCTGTTGGCATAGCAAGGAGGACAGTCATACCTAGAAAGTATTCTTCCTGTCTTCCCCTAAACGAGGACTTCAGGGTCCGAAAGGGGCTCCAATCAAAGCAACCATGCTTTGCTGTAAAGAAACACAGCCCCAGGAGATAATTAAAACTGCCGAAGTCCCTCTCCATCAACAGCAGCATGACCTTTGGAAATGTCGTTAAACATCCATCAGCTGGGATCCTCATTAGAAAAATGCACAACAGACCTTGAGAGGAGACAGCCCCCAGCCCGGGCACTCTCCGTCACCCACACCAGCAGCCTTCGAAGGAGCTTTCCTCACCGGCAATGGAGCAGCCAACTGTGCTCCCCAAAGCCTGCCCCTGGCCTGCTGGGCTGGGGCCACAGAGGTGAGCTCAGCTCCTCTGGTAGCTGAGACCTCCGGGATTCCAGGCCTTCCCCAGAACCCGGACCCAGGTTTCTCAGAACCATCCAGAGGACAGGAATCCAGGGCACCTTTCTACCCATACATCTTCTCCACAGCTGAGCAAGCTGGCGGCTCAGACCTTCTAATGATCGCTTACCATGGAAAAGACCACAGAGGGCTCTGTGCACCTCAAGGAGAAAGCAGGATGCTCTGGGTGGGGGTCAGAGGGAAAATGAGGTCCAGCAGCTGGCGTGGGGTGCTGTGTAGGCCTCAGGGGCACATGCATGTGTGAACCTGCCATGCTGAAAACGCAGACCAACCACCTGGACCAGGCTGCAGACTCATGGAGGGGGGAGGGACGGCAGGGGCCGTGAGATGGGGGGGGCAGTGGAAATGGTTGTGGAGTCACAAAACACAACTAGATGCTCAAAATGAAAAGCAAAATGGAGCAAAGGTGCACCTGAGTAATGAGGTCACAACTTAGCCAGAGAAAAAGTGTCTCAGTAACTTGGAATCACAGGAATGTGACATATGCCCCCAAAGGGCCATATCCTAGGACAAAAGATCTATAAAGAAATTCCTAGATCATTCTCAGCAATAATTCCCCTTGCAGTTGCAATGGGAATCCCTCCTGGTGAGTGCTATTAGTAGCCTTGTTACTTTGAAGTTATAACATAGCAAGACAGTATTATATATAAATATGTATGATGCGAAACATTATATGATAGGAGCTGGGGAGATAGCTCTGTGGCACAAATGCCTGCCTGGCAAGTGCAAGGTCATGAGTTTGAACCCTGGTCCAGCAAAAAAAAAAAATAAATAAATAAAAATTAAAAAAATTTATATGAGGGTCCGGCAGGATGGCTCAGTGGTCTAAAGCGCCCGCTTAAGAAGGCTTAGGCGGCTGCAGGGACCGCGGTTGGATCCCCAGCACCACATGCTGCGCCAGCCCTGCCCTCAGGGCAGGCTGAGCCAGCCATAAAAATAAATAAAAATAAACAAACAAACAAAAAATTTATGATATATATATATATTAATGTTTACACAGGTAAAACAATTATGTTCGTATCATTATAAGTCAAATCTTTTGGCACAAGAAAAGTAACTCTTAGCCGTGTTGACATCCTAGGCCCGGAAACAACTCAGACACAACAGCAAACCCAAGGGCACTGACTGTCAGGACAGAACCAGGGCATCCTGGATCCCAGGAGAGGTCCTCAAAATGTATAAACTGTATCCCCAAAGATGTGGTATGGCAGGAAGCAAGGCCCGTACCAGCCAGGTGACTGGTCACTGTGGAGCTTGGGTGGCAATAAGTGACAGGTGACAGCCAGCCGGAATTGCAGATTAGCCTTTGCATGTATGAAGGTGGTGGAAATGCTGTCGAGGACACGCAGTGCTGTGGATACTTGCTCACGACAGAGTCCACGGGGTGCTCGGACACTTGTTCAGCTGTTGTTGTGCCTGATCTCTGCCTCCGCGTGAGAGGCGCCCAGGCCTGGCTGAGGACCCTGGAGATGGGTGAGGCAAGGTACTACTGCAGGGAGGGGCGCTAGCAGGGGCGAGGCAGCGTGGTCAGTGCCGAGTCCCAGGGAGCCTGGGAGCAAGGTGGGGAAGGACTGTTGACGGCGGACAGAATCACAGCATGGAAATGCCCCAGAGTCCTAAATATCACCAGAAGAGAGCAGATTCCAGATGGCACCCTGAGGAGGCATGTGGGGTCAGGGACAGATATCTGGAGCTGGCAGGTGGGGGAGGGGGTGTCGGAGAAGCAACCAAGACCCCCAGCGAAGCACTCCTTCAGGCATCAGGGCATCCCACAGTGCGGAAGCAGAGAAAGCACCGGCCTCCACCACGGTGTAGCTGGGTGGAGGATGCCCAGAGGCTCTCCCCATCAGGCCCCAGACCCCTGATCACCCAGCATGCAACTAGAACATCAACTGTCCCCACCCAGCACTGCAGCACTGTCCCCCCAACACCCATAAAGGTGGCAGGGGCAGGCTGCTGGGAGCCAGGGGGTGGGGTGAGGCCCTAGCCCCCGCAGCAGGCCTGGAATTACAGGCCTTAATTTCCTTCTGGAACAAAATAATTACAACCTTCACAGAGGACCTGAATTCCCTGAAAGCAACACAGAAGTCTGCTGCCAACCTGTCTTCAGGAGCAGAAATGCATTTCTACTCAGAGCTGGAAGAAAGAAAAGCTGGTCTGGAGCTCTGGGCTCAAGGACACTACTACAAAATGAGAGGAGTGGAGACCCAGAGCAGATGGAAGGCATATTTTAGGTCTGGGGTCAGAGCTCTTTCCTGGGCCCAGCAGCCAAACCGCCCCAGCACCAGTGGTGATCGAACAGCTCCTGATCGATGGATGTCTTTATTTTCACGAGAGAAATCAACACGGTAAAGCCAGAAGGCAAAGGCATTTGTGATGCCCCCAGGACTGCCGGTCAGGCACAGCCCTCCCTCCCATCATCCCCGGAGAGGCTGGATCCTCCTGGAACAAGGCTCCTCTTCCAGCACCCCACAAATCCCGTGACCCCATCCACAGCACAAGACAGGTGCCAAGGAAATCAAGCAAGGGGCAGATTCGCCTTGGCCATCACCTTGCCATTCAATAGGCTGGGCACAGACTGCCAGCGTGCAAGTGTTCAGATGTGTGTGGGGAAGCTGGGTGAGGGAGGGGTGCGTGGGGACCCCCAGGTTCAAGTTTCAATCCCCGGAGTGTCCGGGACTGTGCCACCAATGTTATATTTTTGCAGATGTGATTAAATTAAGGCTTTGAGATGGCAGGATTATCCTGGATTATGTAGATGGCCCTTACATACCATCACAAGGTCCTTACAAAAGAGACTGAGGGACAATGAATGCTGAGGAAAAGGTGGAGACCACACAAGCACGGAAGCAGGCTCCAGGGGCCATGATCAGAAATGGCTGGAACCGCCCAGAGCTGGACAGGAGGAAGGCCTTTCCCCCAGAGCCTTCGCTGAAGCTTGGTCCTGCCTGCACTGTGAATTCAGACTTTTGACTCTGGAAATGTGAGAATAAATATTTGAAGCCCCCAGCTTGTTACTACGGCCACAGAAAACTCGAATAAAGGACAAGGGTGATGCCCAGGATATCTCAGTGAGGTCCACCAAACCCATCTCCCACCTGGAATACCTAGCAAGCATGTGGGAAAGCTCTGGAACCACCTGCAGCCCCACCACCTGGAAAGAGATGGGGCCTGAGCTTGCAGGAAGCCAGGGACCTTGCACAGCTGGAGACTGAAGTCTCCGCTGGCCTGAGAGGCTGTGAGCCTGAGAGCGCTAGGTCCTTCCTTTAGGGAGTTGCCATGGCTCCCAGCCCATGCTGGCCACCTGCCTGCCGGCTCTGGCCTCTGTCCCCGGAGGGGCTTGGCTTCTGCAGCAGCAAGAAGGTGCTCTTGTCAGCCCTCACCACTGCCACAGCACCTGGGTGTGTCCTCTGTTGGAACCCAGCCCCTGGAATCTACCTGGGTGATGTTCACTCGGCATCGACCCCCTTGGAGCGAAGGACGGGCAAGGTCTTATCCTACTGCCGTTGGCAGCTTAGGGGCTCCTCTTCCAGCGGCTGCCAGCACTCTCCACTCTCCACCAGACCCTCTTCCTGCCTCCAAAATGCCCTCCCTGTCACACCCCTGCCTCTCTGCCATTGCTGGCTTTTGTACTCCGTCTTCCTCTGGGGCACCCCAGGTGCTGGATCTATACCTCACCCCAGTCCATGTGCTGAGCTTCCCATGCTAAAATCTTGCAGTTAGGCCTCAGACATCTCTCCCCAAAGCACCCTGCAGCCAGTTCCCCAGTGGGGCAACCTCATTCCCACCTGTAGAATGAGGCTGATCAGTTAGCTCTTTCTCCATCTCAGCAAGCCCAAAAGCATGGCCTCTGACACCAGACCCTTGTGTAGAGCTGGGAAGGGCAGCTTCATATGTAGCTGCCACTAGGTCGTTCACAAGCCCCTGGCACTGGCCATGTCTATACACAGCACTGCTGGGCACCTGTGCCACTCATCCACCTACAAGTCAGGGAAGGAAAACGGCGCCTCCAGGTTGGCACCTGGAGGCAGCTTAGCCTCACAGGCCTGCCTTGGGACTCACCCCGGAAGCACCAAGTTCACCACAAGGTAACACCACATCCCGGCTTCAGTCCCTACTGAGGACTGAGGCACCTCCTGCCTCAACTCCTGGGTGTAGCTTGGCTCAACCCACCCATCGGTGGGGGGGGGCTATCTCAGGAGTGGGACACTGATCTATACAGCCTGGGAGACACTAGGTCTTGCTGTGACTGCTGTGAACACGCCCACTATTTCCCAAGGGCTGCCCAGACAACTTCAAACCTTCGAGAGTTCCTGCCCCTTCACTGCAGGACCAACCTAGGCCAGGCCATGCCAGGCCAGGCAGCAGTTAAGACCTGAAGGATGCCCATCCCCCAGCTCCAGCCCAAGCAGTCTCCTCCTCCTCCCAGGAGACACCGAGGTGCCAGGGACTGTGTCCCTCACTGGTCTGCAAACATCTCACCAGCCCCTGCTCAGGGAAACACAGTGCAGGTGCCCCAGTCAGCTCCAAAGAGCACTCTGGAGGAGTGGCCCTAACAGCACTGCTGATGCTTCAAGGTAAACTCTTGACCCTACATCAAGCAGGGGACCCCAGCCTGAAGACACCAACTACGACCACACCGAGCACACGAACCCCCAGGCTAGCAAGGACCTCGCTCTGGCTTTCGTCCTCCAAAAAGAAAACCAAAATGCCCATTTGGCAACGCCCCTGAGCACAGGCAGTTGAAGGCATCTAGCACCTCACTCTCCAGAGCCCAAGGGCTGCTGGTCCCCATAGCCGGTCCAGGTACAGCCCCAGGAAAAGGCTGTTTGTTCAGGCTCTGCAGCAGGCAAACCAGTTGGGTGAGATTTTTTCCCTCTGTTTCCAGATGAACATGGCCAGCCCTGGACCTACAAAGCTGCATTCTCCAAGGCAGAGCCGTGGCCACCCTGGCCTCTCCAGTGCCCACCAGTTCTTTTGGCCGGAACTGCATGATGCTTCATCGCCTGTAACTGTCTTTACTCCCTGCAGCCAACGCGACTGGGAACTGGAGGTTGGGCTGTGAAGACTGAGCTGGTCTCCTCCCCTCACTGGGAGCTGGGTGCTGGGCGTGTGGCACAGGACAGACACATGGGAGGGAGCAGGGAGCCCGCATGCCGCTGCCACAGTGCGATCCACGTATGGAGCAGAGGAGCGGGGCAGGTGGGAAGTGCGCCAGTGGTCTGGGGAGGCACAGTCAGGGCGCTCCAGGACAGCAGGTCCCATGAGCTGGAGACCCCAGGGAAGTGAGTCATCTGAGCCCTACATGAACCCCCTCCGCGCTTCAGAGCCTGCCGCCCTTTCCACGGGGCCTTGACTGGAGAAAATCACCCCCAGACACTGGCAGACACGCAGAGCCTGCTGTCCACACGCACTCCTCAACACGCCTGTTGGCACCTGCCTGCTCCTAACACAAATGCCCCAGGAACTATGGGAAATGGGCTGACCTGGGAAAGAAAGGGAAAGGCATGTGTCTGGACTTCAGGGAGTAGGGCAGAGGCTCCCTGGTGCCAAGGAAGGAAGGGATGAGGCCAGGATGCAGCCTGGGCAGCAGGGCAGCCTTGACACCAACCCCCCCGGGGCAGCTCCTCCTCCCTGCATTCCTTCTGGGACTCCCATGGGTGTGGCAGAGCCGTTCTGCTGGAGCCTAAAGGACTTGGACCCAGGCAATTGACACCAGGTAGGTGGGGGGAGCAGAAGGCCCAGGAAGATGAGGCTGATGAAGAGACCGAGGCAGAGACAGCTCTGTTGGCAACGTGGACGGTTTTAGTTCTGTGCAGAGTCCCCCTGCCCCTTGAGTCTCAGGGGCCACAGGGATGAGGGTTAGGCCACCAAGCAAAGAACAAAAGCAGAAGGCCACAGGCTGCCCCACCCCCACCCCCAGGAGGAGGATCCAGCCAGGAAGGAAGAGGAGGGGAGGCCAGCACTAGGAGGCCAGCCCTCCCCAAGACTCACCACTAGAAAAGATGACCCTGCTTGCAGGACATGCCCCATCCCCAGAGCTGGTGGCAGCTACCAGCACAAAGCTCAGCGCACGCTGCAGTGGCTCAGGGCCTTGCTGAACAGCCCACACGCTGACCACAGACATGCTCGGCGCACACGAAGACACCCATGCGCCCTACACGATGGCACCCGCTCCCTGGGCGCAGTGCTCCCAGCTCCAGAGGTTCCACTGAAGGACTGGGTGCTGACTTGCAAAATGCTCTGAGAGGAGGGAGGGAGGGCGAGACCCTGGCCCAGGCACAGGGTGGAGAGCATGAGCAGAAGCCAAAGCCTCCGGCCACCACGTGTAGCCCACCCAGACGCCACTGCACTTGCTGAGCAAGGAGTAAGAAAAGGGCCAAAGGAGGATGCAGGCCGCCAGCCTGGAGCTCACTGCTGTGAGCAGGAGGCTCTGCTCTCCCCGTCTCCGCCAGCCAGGGTAGCAAAGGGATTGCACACCTGTGAAGAGGAGGCCTCTTCAGCCACTGGGAAGACAGTACAGGTGCTTTTCCCAGAGTGAGAAACAGAAGATGAAACCCCACCTTGGGCTCTCCTCTGCCCGGTGTCAGTCAAACTATCCACCTTTCTCTAAAAACCTCCCAGGGGCCTGGTGGGATGGCTCAGTGGTCTAAAGCACTTGCTTGGGAAAGGTTGGGCGGCTTCAGGGACCGCGGTTCGATCCTGGGCACCACATGCTGCGCCAGCCCTGCCCCCGGGGCAGGCTGAGCTGGCCATAAAAATGAGTGAATAAACAAACAAAGGTTCTGAAACAAGAAAAAAATAAATAAAATAAAAAATTCTTGGGCCCGGCGGGATGGCTCAGTGGTCTAAAGCGCCTGCGTGGGAAAGCTTGGGCGGTTTCAGGGACTGCGGTTCGATCCCCGGCACCACATGCTGCGCCAGCCCTGCCCTCTGGGCGGGCTGAGCCAGCCATAAAAATAAATAAACAAACAAAGGTTCTGAAACAAGAAAAAAAAAAATAATAATAAATAATTCTTTAAAAAAAATAAATAAAATAAAAACCTCGCAGAAGAGCAAAGAAGTTACATAAGGGGCTTCCTTTGAAAATGGCTGCAAAACTCAAACTAGCTTAAACAGGCTGCTGAGGAACGTCTGCTTTACTTATTTTTTTCCTTGTTTCAGAACTTTTGTTTGTTTATTTGTTTATATGGCCGGCTCAGCCTGCCCAGTGCAGCATGTGGTGCCAGGGATCGAACCGAGGTCCCTGCAGCTGCCTGCAGGCACTTTAGACCACTGAGCCATCCTGCCGGGCCCAGGAATGTCTACTTTAAAGCACCTTTTCTGTAAACCAAAGGGCTCAGCTGACCACACCAGGGAGAACAACCAATTTCCACTTCCATGGCCCCTTCTGGGCCATAAGCCAGACGGCAGGAGCTCTGCCCACACACGCTAGGGCACAGCTGGTTCCCTGGCGCCTTTGGTCCCTGAAGACTCAACACAAATGCCAGGTCAGGATGGCTCAGAGAAAGAAGCATCCAGGGGACACACACTCACCTGGTCAGGGAACCAAAGTTATGTTTCAAACTGGGTCAAGAGGTCCCTTATCTCTGGGGCCACGTGTCGCGCGGCATTGGCAGCCTCGGTTATAGCTTTCCGATACATCCCCTTCTTCTTACGGTTAAATCTCAGTTTGAAAAATTCAGAGAAAGGGGAGAGTTTTGAAATAGACAAGAACGACGTAGTCGGAGACCCAAACCACGAGACTTTTGCTTCTTGCCAAGAAGGCTCTCCGTCCTCCTTCTGGCTAAGGCTGATGTCAAGGACACGCGCCGGCCACCAAGGAAAACCATGAATCTTACCCCACACGACGTCCCCTACAGCCACGGTCCTTCCATCTTCGGTCACGCACTTAGACACGCTCTGGGTGTGCAGCCTGACTGTGAGGGGCGGGACTGTCTGGCGGACATCCCTGGAGGAGGAAGGCACGGTTGCACCATCACCGGATGAGAGGTCCCCTGTGTCTGGAGATGTCACTTCCGAGCTGGAGGATTTGGATTCATCCAGGCTGTCGCTGCTGCACACAGATTCGCTGGCACAATCTGCTCTCCTCCCCGGGCAGTTTACAAGAAAGGCTAAGCCATCACGTCCCTGCTTACTTGGGGGACGACACCTCTTGAAGTCGTCATCCTCACCAGAACTTGCAGAAGACAAATCCTCCAGTCCATGGGCAGAGCTCTCTGCGAAGAGGGCAGCTGAGCCGGCCTGGGGGCCTCGTCGGCAGCCATTCAGCTCCTCCACCAGCTCGGCCCTGTACAGGGGCTCACACTCGCCATCGCCCAGGCGGTGGGGCTTTAGGCGGATCTTGGGAGGCGGCAGGTCTGAGCCAGGAGGCAGGGGGCGTGTCAGCTTCAGCTTGGGGATGGAGGCGGAAGGACCGCTGGGTGGTCGGTCTCCTCCGCCCCTGGACTCCACCTCTCTAGACACCTCAGGGTCCAGACTGCCATTGTGAAGAGCCTGCTGGGGGCAGAAGGGCTCCAGGGAGCCATGCACGCGGGAGGGGATCTTGACCACCTCGCCCTTTCCCTGGGGTGTGCTGTAGGAGATCTTGATAACGGGGCTCCGTGGGACCTGTTCCATGGAGGCCCTGTCGTCTTCCCGCCTCTCCTTCTTGCTCTTCCTCGTAGTGGCTGTGGGATCCCCATCCTCTGGCTCCTCGGCCTTGCGATGCTCCCGGTCGGAGCCACTGCCCAGCCTCCGACGGGGCTTGGAAGAAGCTGGGGGACTGGGGCTGGCCTCCTGGGGGTTCACGGTGCTCTTGCACTTCTCACAGAGGACCTGGCGGGGGCGTAGGCGGATGGTGCTCAGGATGAGGCGGCCTGGGTCTCGGTTGCGGGACAGGCGTCGTCGGGTCCGCTTGATGGTCCTGGGGGGCGGCTGCGGCACCCACTGCTGATAAGTGTTCCTCAGCCAGAGCGGGTGAGGGAAGGGGGCACCTTCAAAGTATGGCGGGTAGGGGGGCAGGCTCTGGGCAGGTAGTGGTGGCACAAGGGGTGGAGGTGGCTCGGGGCCGGCTGTCTTGGGAGGCTGGTCCTCAGGGGGCTGGTCACCATGCGGTGGTGGTGGCAGCGGTGGGAAGCCCGTCCCCAGCCGCATCGCTTCTCCATCACTTTCCTCAGGGGCTAGGCCACAGGAATTGATGGCAGAGGGGTCATCAGCCAGTGGTAGGCCAAAGAGGCCAGACCTAGCAGAAAAGAGACAGAAAGAACAGTGAGGAAGGCAAGGATCGCCTGCCGTGTGCAGCCCTTTCTGCCCGGCTCCAGCCTCCTACGATTCAGGGCAGCAGCATTCGTCCTAAGTCCAGGCTGGCATTCCTGGGCTGTAAAGAAATGTGCAAGCCCCTGTACATCCTGTGCCCGCCACCCCCACGGATGCACGCATGCAGGCCCAATGACATACTGTCTAAATCTCAGCCAATGTCCACAGAGGGCTGCCAGGAAGCCTGAGAATGGGCTCTGAGTTCAGAGATATGAGCAGGCCAAGTGTGGGAGAAGGGACCAGCTGCTCGGTGGCCAATGGCCATAAGACCCAAGACCTATGTGCTCAGGTCTCACCTATTCCCTACCCTTCTCTCCAAAGAAAGCACCCCCAGAAGGGCTGGTGACCCAAGAAAGATCCCCAGATAAGCCTTTCAACCTGGCTCAAACATGTTCCCTGGAGCAACTGAGGCCCAGATGCCTGATGGATGTGAATCTGTACAGGGCGGGAGCCACCTATGGCCAGACCAAGAGCCACAGTTGAGAGAAGACAGAGACAGCCACCAGACTGGAGCCCTCATGAGCACCTTAAGCTCCCAAAGCCCAGAATCCCATAGCTGGCTCCAACTGCTTCAGCAGCCCTCAGGGGAGGGTTACCCACACATTCTGCCCACCATGATCTGGAAGGACCTTATGGCCAGCCTGCCAACCATGGTCTCTGCTCATCATGGGGCATCCAAGGAAGAGGATATTGTTAGGAGAAAGCAGAGGTGAGGAGCCCTCAGCCCCAGGGAGCAAAGTGCCAGGAGGTCACATCCAGGAACCAATCCTGGGAGGAAGGGGCTGGAGGCAGCTTCCAGGGAAAACTGGAGCCTCTGGGTCACCTGGTTGCCTCTCTGGGATACCACTGGGCAGAATCCTTGCTGGGAGTGGGGACAAGCATTCTGACCTCGCAAGCTGGAGGGTGGAGCTAAAGGCCCAAGCAGCAGAGAGGCTACGGGAGCTGGGCCTGGGAGGCAGGCTCCAGGTCAGTGACCTGGACGTGAAGCGTCCCTTGAGGGCCTCTGCAAAGCCTACTTCCTGCTAGCTTTCATACTCACTTAAACCATGAACTTGGGGGTTCCCTTTGGCATCTTCCTCATCTGTACCCCTCTTGCATAAGTATCACATGCTAACTGAAGATGCCCCTGGAACTCTGTCTGCACTCCTTCTGGACACCCCCACACCCCAGCCTTGGGCTCCTCTTCCCTACCTGTCTCTGACACTACAGCCTGTGTCCCCAAAGCCAGCCTGATTACGTCAGCACAGAACCCTTCTCAACAACCAGGCCCACTTTCCCAGAGCCGAAGCTCTGGTAGCCCTCTGCCAACCCATCCTCCCCGCTCCCACGACTGCAGCCCCACCTCTCTCCCCAGATAACCCTGTCCTCACGACAAGGCTAGGAATGTTCACCCAACAGCCCCTGCAGCTTCAGGAGCTCCAGGGAGTCACTTGCACACAGTACAAGCCCCTCGGGTAGACTCAGGAAATTTAGGACGCACACACAGCTCTTGGTCTGAGACACAGGCCCAGACTGGGCCAGTGCTCCAAGCAAGGGCCAGTCGCTTCCCATGGAAATCAAACCAGCAAACAGCACTGGCTACACAGTATCCTCTTGATGGCCCCAAGTCACACTACCATCTATGAACACCAGGGCCCCGGGGAAGCTGGCCCTGCAGAAGCAACCAGCAGTGACCCTGGCACAGCAGGCCGCCATACTTCCTGGAGCTGCTGCTCTGCCTGGCCACACCCAAGACCTGCCTGACGGGTAAACAGTGGAAATGGCTCAGCCCCCACTGGGGCAGCCCTGCGTCCTGGCAAAGCTCATGTCCAGTGGCTCTGTAGGGACCTGGGCCCCTCAACTCTTCAGAAGCCTCTCAGGGTGCCCAGCGTTGCTATTCCCTTTCCTAGGTGGGACAGCAGGGCTACTGGGACTAGGGAACTTGCTGCACCTGGGTGGGTCTATAACAGCTGGGCCTACAGTCCCCAAGCACAGAGACAGCCTTGACAAGAACCGAAAACATAGCCCGGCCTAGGGTACACACTCTGACCCCTCCAGAAGCACTGCAGCCTGAGGCTCCCCCCAGGGTTGGCACCTTCAGCAAGGTCAGGCCAGGGCTTGGGCTTGCCCAGCTCTGTGGAAGAGGCCTCCTGGCCTGGCAGTACCTAGAGATGACAGGCCAGCCTTGACAGGTGAGAGAACTGGGCGGCCCTGCAGCCACAGGGAGACCACTGGGAGTCTACCCTGGACTCTATGAGCCCCCGATGCATACAACCTTACAGGAGGTACCCTCGGTGGGAAGGGCTGTGGGGGCTCTAGTGTGGGAGCTGCGGCCAGGCTGGCTGATGCCTCCACACAGAAAACTGAGGGGATCTAGACCAAACCTCAACACAGTACTTGGGGTTTGTCAAAGAATGTGTTTTGAGAGAAAGCTAAAGAAACTGAGGCAGAGATGATAAGCCCGAGAGGTTTCTAATGGGGTTCTGACCTAAAAGCAAAATACAGCCATGCCCCTAGAGGGACAGAAATTCAGAGTTTGCAGGAATATCTTTTTTCTTTTTTTTTTTTTTTTTTTTTGTGGGACCAGGGTTCAAACTCACGACCTTGCACTTGCCCAGCAGGCACTTGTGCCTCGGAGCTATCTCCCCAGCCCCCAAGGAATATCAATAGAACATAGAGCCTTGGGGATATGTAACCTAGCCCAAGGTCCTCAGCAGGATAACAGTGGCCAAGCCACACCCCTGGGGACTTACCTGGGGGTCTGACCCAGACACTCCGAGTAGCCCTGGATGAGGCTGGCTCAAGGGCGGGAGGCAGCCTGGCTGCCGGTCAGACCTCTGGGCTGCTCCTGCCTGCAGCTGTCTCCTTCCGGCTTCCCTGATCCAGAGCCCCAGGACCTGCAGCTGCTGGTGCCCTGGTGGCAGCCTCTGCCCCGAGACCTTCCTTCCTCAGCTGGGGGGTGGGGGGTATCCTGCTGCTGCCTGTGGGGATGAGTAAACATTGCTCCCCAGTCAGAAACACAGGGACATGCAGAGCCAGGCAGGAGCCTGTGGAAACCTCTGCATGCAGCCATGTTGCCAGGAGCCTACAGCCCCATGATGGCCCAGATCCAAACACCCAAGGCCCCAACTCAGGCTGTCCACCCGGAGCTGATTTTGGAAGGATCTGCAGTCTATCAGCAGCCCTGCTGCCAGCCAGTTGCAGGCCTGGAGCCTTACAGGAGGAACCAGGAACAGACAGGCCCTGGAGCAGCAGAGTGGGCCTAAGGGCCTGCAGAGGGCATGGAGGCTTCCCAGGGCCACCCCTGCTCCAGGAGCCAGGAGATTAGCAGGACAATGGCAGCCTGGACACCACAGTGCCACCTTCGCAGGGCACACAATGGGACCTGTCCCACCCCAAGGGCATTGGCCCTAGGATATCCAGGTTAAGAGTGGATAGGATCCGAGACTCTTGGAATCAGAGGCTTATTAGCATCACAGTATCATCTCCCTCTAGACCTTCCAGGCTCTCCCAGTAGCACAGGCCAGGACTGCCATCTCCGATATCCCTGGTGCTCCCTCACCCACCCATTAGACGGCATTTTCCATGAAAAATCTCCCAAGATAAGCATGCTGTGCTGTGATACCTGGGCACTGGGTTATTCCAGGGAGGACATTATGGCACTACTGCAGCCCCCCATGACCAGCTCACCCTCAGTCATCAGGGGAGTCATCCTAGAAACATCCCTGGCAGCTAAGCTTCTGTTCCTGACAAAGGTTTTTTATTGCAGGACAGAACTTAAGACTATGGCCTACAACTGGCAGCAGCTGGGGTCCTGGTCATAAAGGATGGCAGCCTGACCTCCCTAGCAGACAGGCCCCAGGGTCTGTGGTAATGCACTGTGCATGGGTGATTCTCAGGTTTGGCAGGTTTGAGTACTGCTGGCTTAGAGGTCAAAGCTAGAGGCCCAGGCTCATCCAGGCCCAGTTGGTACTGCCCCCTGTACCTGTGAGGCCAGCCCATCTCCACCCTGAGCTGTCAGTGCTGGTGCCAGGGTCATGTCAGTCTTGAAAGGCCACTCCTCAGCCAGTGCCACCCCACCATGTCCTTGTCCAGAGGTGCACTTCGCAGTCACCCACAAAACAATGCACACTCCACCCCTTCAGGCATAACTTGCGTTATCAAAGCTTTGGAAAAAAAATCTTTTTTTTTTTTTCTTTTTTTCTTTTTTAACGTTTTATTTTATTTCTTGGAAAAAGTCTTCACCCTTTGCCAGAAGCAAGTGCAGTTGGAGGCAGCTGGCCTCAGGCATAGCCCATCCCCCAACACACAGTAGGTGCTCGGTTACCAAACAAAAATGCATGGCTAGAAAAGCACTCAGCAACTGAGAGCTTGCTCCGGCAGCAAGTTCAAAACACAGAGAGGACTGCCAAGACCTCGGCCCGGCCCCCCCCTCCCCCCAGCACCACTCTGTTCTGCAAACAAGGAAGCGAACCAAGGGAGAGTGTACCATTCCCCAAACCATTCTTGTAATAAACACTGGGGGCTGGGGCCCCTCTCAGCCTCCCACTCAGGACCTTATGTGAATGGCCCCTTCCTGTTAACCGTTCCAACCCAGAAACAAGAACATACAGTGGTTAATTACTGCAAGTCCCAACCAGTTGCCAGGTCTGTACTTGGACTATTCCAGTGACCCCACCACCCCCAACAGTGACCTGCTCTGAACAGACCCTGCATGACACCTGCTGCTCTGGGACTCTCAGGTACCCCTAAGGTGAAGACAATGCTGGTCAGTGGAGCTCCCCGAACCTGTTCCCTGCCATCAAGGCCCACATCCAGGGTCTGGACCTCTACAGAGTGGACAAAGATGGGCACCAGGCACTGAGGAGAAACTGGTACCCAGAGAAGGTAGACTAGCCTCTGGGTCCTGAGGCCCAAGGCTAGGCCTGTGCTGGATTGTAAATTTGTAAGCTGGATTGTGGATACTTTTGACAAGCAGAGCTATAAATATTAGCTTCGAAACTCATAATATTGTGAGTAGACAACTGGAAACAGAAACCAGGAGTGCCCAGCACAAGAAAGACAAAGGTGAGCAGAAGCCAGGCTGTTTCTGGATCAGGCCTTGGAGGGCTGGAGATGGGGAGGCCTCGTTTATCTTCAGATTATCTGCAAGGACACCAGGTCAACCAAAGTCAGAGCCTCAGCAAAGCAAAACTGCTCCCACTGAGGCCCAGCTTCTGGCTTGAGGGCAGCTCTGGTTACAGCTGACTGTGGCTGCGCAGCACGGGCACTCACACATCCTACAGCAGCCAGTTCCCATGCCTGGCATGCCAGCAGGCTGTGCAGCTCTTTGCCTGAAGAGGGTGTGGATCTGCACCTAGGTTAGCCACTGACTTCAGGGAGGGAAGCCCACTGCCTCTCTAGACACACAGTTCCCTCACCCTGAGTTAGAAAGCCCAGGAAGTAGGGGGCACCTCTGCTTCACTCCCTCTCGAGGAAAGGCCAAAGGAAGCAGAATAGGTGGAGAGGGGCATAGCCCTGCAGACTCAGGACCAGGCCCTGCCTGCTTAAGGGGTATACAGTGGCCACTGATTAGTGGACGATGGCAGCTACTCTGGTCGGCTGGCAGTTCCCAGGTGGCTATTCTACAGTCCCTGAGTGTCATTTCACTCCCACTGGGTAGCCAACACAGAACAGGGGCAAGAGTCACACTGGAGGCCATATGTTAAGTCACATGACTTGTGCATAAATGGCTTCTGGCACATCTAATGAAGAGATAATGTCAGCAAGATAACTCAACGGAGCATGGTCTCTGCTGTTCACACCACCCAGGGAAAAAATTAGCCTACAGGGAGGGAATAAAAAAATCAGGCCTCTGAAAAGGGAGCCATTCCCTGCACCAGGTTGCAAGATAAAGCCCAGCAGGAGCAGAGACACCTAATGATTAATGCCTAATCATTTATCTGGCAGTGACAGCTCACCGCCATGTGACACGTATCCAGGAGCCTCACCAGTGCCTTCTGTGCCGCAGGAGTCCCTGCAGTGGGTGCACAGGTGCGACTCAGGAAGGGTCTGCTCAGCCCCGCGTGCCCCTCCAGCAGGAACACCAGCCTGGAACTTGGATCTTGCGCTCCTGCTCGAGACTTCTGCACCCGCAGCAGAATTTTATGCCCCATAGCGGGTACAGCTGCTCCCCACCAGCCACTCCTACAAGCCTAGAGTGGGTGGGGGCCCACTACAGACAGGGCTCCCCAGCTTGCAAGTGACAGGGCAAAGCCATCGCACATCTGACCCCCGCTGAACGGACCGCGATTTTCCACAAACAGCCCAATTCAACAGTGCGTCTGAACAAAGAAAAGTGCGTTAATTACGGCAGATGTGCGGAGTTGGGGGCTCGACTACCCGCGATCCTCGGCCTGGCTCGGGCGCCCACTACCCCCTCCGCTGAGCAGCGCGATCTCGAGCCCCGAAAGTCGCGGCGACTTTGGGAGAGAGCCACTTTCGCCCCCCAGCAGCGGCCGCGCTCGCGTGCCCAGAAACCCAGGCGGGCGGAAACCGAAAGCAGGCGCCGAGTGGTCCCGCCCCGAACCCTGTGCCTGGGCCAGTGGGGGAGTGTCCCAGGGGACTCCTGAGTGTCCCGGGCCTGCGCCCCCGCCTCGCTCACTTTTTCGTGCAGTCCAGCAGGATCCCGGCAAAGCTGCGCTCGCCGCAGCTCACAGTGACCACCAGGGCGCCGTTGACGACCTGCTCCACCCGCACCGGCAGCCGGCAGCCGGCCCGCGGCTCCATGCTCCCGCTGCGTCCCAGGGCCGCCCCCGCCCGCCGCCGCCGCTGCCGCCGCCGCCGCCGCCGCCGCCGCCGGGTCAGCCCCTCGTGACGCCGCCTGACGTCACAAAGCTCGCTCGGCCGCCACCGAGCCGAGCCAGGGCGCGCGGCCGCGGGCTTCGCTCTGAGCACGGGCTAGCCGCCCACAGCGTGTGCCCGGCGGCCCGCGCCTGTTCGCAGGACGGGACCGACAGCGCATTGCGGAGCCCACCAGGCGGGGAGGGAGCTTCGTGAACGTCCCCGCCACGTTGGCCGGGACCGTCCCTGGCCTGGGAGCGTCTCCGGAGGCTTTAAGAATCTGGAGCGGCCCAGGAGAGGGCACTGGGAGGTGGGGGAGGACACACTCCGCTGGCCGTGTCCCAGGGGTCCCCTCCCCCCTGCTCTGGAGCCCCTCCTTCTTCCTGATCCTGCCCGGGCCCCTCCCCCTCCCGGCCCCGCCTGGTGCCCCTCCCTCCCCGTGTACCCCTGGGTCCCCTTTTGTCGGGACTCGCGCCCAGGTGTCCTGACAGCGCTCAGGTGTTCTGGCAGTGCCCGGGCGCGGGGCTTTGGTGGCCACGGGGCACTGAGGAAAGAAAGTCCCTCGCGGCGCGGGGCAGGAAGCCGGGCCAACCGAGTGGAGGAGCCACTGGGCGCAGACGCGCACCCACAGCTGCCTGGAGTCGCCTGCTCCCCTGGGAGGGGGCGGGGCTGAGCCACCCCTGCGTGCCGCTCAGGCTCGCCCAGTGCACGGGCGGGGGGCGTCGGGATTTTGGAGAGTAACTTCGCCTAAACGTCTCGAAAGTGTGACTCAGACCAGAGGGCTAGCGGCGCCCAAACCTAATTCGTGATGATCCCCCACCTAGAGGCAGAAAGAACACCTTCCCAGTGCGGGACTATCGGCGCGCACAGCTCGGCCCGCCTTAGCAGGCGGGATAGAGTGGGAGGTAGTGGCGCCGAGCAGTCAGCGCCCCACTGCCGGCGACCCGGCCTGTTGCTGTGCCCTTGGCCCCAGCGGTCCAGACCTCCAAGCCCGGCTTGCAGTGCCTGACCCTCACTAGAGGTGCTAGGATGCGCCCGCCCGCTTGGGCCTGGCTGCTCGAGCCCCGGAATGGGGCCCCCGCCCCGTTAGGAACAGTGCCTAGACCGCCAACCCCTGGCGCCACCGGGGACGTCGGCCGCCTTGGCGCCGCTCGACCTCGCCCTGAGGCCGCCGTAGTGTGAGGAAGCTTGGACCTTGGGCGGGACGCGGGGCCTCGGGCACCTCTCAAGCGCCGCCCCTCTGCGGGGTCTGGGGCTGGGGCGGGGATAGGGGTGGTGGGGAGAACGGACCTCCACCAAGCCGAGGGGGCTAACTTTGGAGCAGAAGTGACAGGTTCGGGGGTACTAGGGGACTGGCTGGAGGCTGCCTACCCACCAGCTGAGCACCTCCCTGCCTGCTTGAGATGCCTGTTGAGCGCCTGAGGGTAGCACCACAGACCACACAACCGCCTGGAGTTGAATAGCTCCCAGGTTGGTGGGGTTGAGAGTATCAGGGCAGACTAGAATGAACAAGTGGCCAAGCAGAGGGTAAAGCGCTCGCAGAAGGACGCCTAACAGTTCTGTGAATGCAAACCTGGTAGAGGGCGGGATGCACAGAATGGATGTCTCAGAAAGTTACGGGCCTGTTGTGAGGAATGTGCTTCCCAGGTGTCTGCCGGTAGAGGCCACTCCCAAGGACTTGGGTGGGCTCAGGGAGGGCGGAAGTCCTTGGGATTCCTCGGGGCCTGGAATTTTGCAGTACCAGGGATTGAACTCAGGACCTTGCACTCACCAGGCAAGTGCTTATTCTACTGAGCTATATCTCCCCGGCCCTTGTCTTATGTATTTTTTTTTTTTTTTTTGTGGGACCAGGGTTCGAACTCACGACCTTGCACTTGCCCAGCAGGCACTTGTGCCTCGGAGCTATCTCCCCAGCCCCATGTCTTATGTATTTTTAAGTGAATTTAAAAGTCATTTTTGGGGCCCGGCAGGATGGCTCAGTAGTCTAAAGTGCCTGCTTAGGAAAGCTTAGGCAGCTGCAGGGACCATGGTTCGATCCCCTGCACCACATGCTGCGCCAGCCCTGCCCTCCGGGCAGGTAGAGCCAGCCATAAAAATAAATAAATAAACAAAAGTTCTGAAACAAGAAAAAAAAATTGAATTAAAAAATTCTTTAAAAGTCATTTTTGAAAGAAAAAAAGTCATTTTTGGGATGGCGGGATGGCTCAATGGTCTAAGGCACCTACTTAGGCAAGCCTAGGCAGCCACAGGGACCGCAGTTTGATCCCCGGCACCACATGCTGTGCCAGCGTGGGAATAAATTATAAAATAAATGCAAATAAAATTTTAAAAAGTCATTTTTACAAAGCTGTTCACTATGTGGAAGATTTTAGAAAACAGACAGGGAAATGGCTTGCATTTTAAATTGTGGCTTTTCAGCTGTGGTCCGTCCACACCCCCTGACTGGCTCCCTCACTTCTTGTTTCTAGAAGGCTATGGGAGTTTCCAGAGTCCCCTGATTTAAATGTAGATGACCCAGGGTCACTTCCCTGAGTCAGCCCAGGTGTCCTGGGTTCCTGCCCCACCTGCCCTCCCTCGTTGGGCAGGCCTGGCCTGTGTGCTTACTGCTGGGACAGCCCCTAAAGTCCCCTGCTCATGTTGGCCCACTCTGGGCAGAAGGCCTGCAGCCCATGGGCTACCTGACTGGGGCTGGAGAGAAGCTTGCGGAGTGCCTCTTCCTAAGCAAGGCCCTTCCTTGGTCTCCAGGCTTTGGGGCCCGCTGGCTGCAGTACCAGCCCTCTCCCTCTTCAGGGCTGGCCTTGGGGGGTCAGATGGGAGCAAAGAGGGGGTGTGCAGGAGACCACATGGAGCTCTTATTGGGACCTAAACAGGGCGAGCGTTTAGGAGCTGGCAGAATGGGCAGTAGAGGCGTCTTGGACTCTAGGCCATCGAGTTGGAAGAGGTGTTCCAGTGTCTTCTCCAGAAAATAGAGGAAGGCTGGCATTAAGGTGCCTTCCCTCAGGACTCTGGTCTCTGGTCCAGGATTTGCCCTCAGCAGCCTGGCCCCTACTCACCAGTCCAGTGCCTGTCCCTCCATCTGGCAGGAGGACTCATCCTTCAGGTCCTGGCTCAAACAGTCCTTTCTTGAGCACCTTAGCCCAGAACCGCCCAGCATGGGTCCTTTCAGAGTCTCACTGACTGCGGTAGCTAGCCTTAAGTCTCTCCCGGGAGACAGGAGATTCACAGGGGCCTCCCCATGATTGTGACAGTGCTACCATGACCACTATCCTATCCCAGGGTTGCATGGCCAGGCAGGCAGTCACACACACACACACACACACACACACACACACACACAAACACACACACACACACCCCTGGACTTCCACCTGTTTTTGGGTTCTCCAAACCTGGCCAGCTGAGTGGGTGTCTGCTAGGCAGCCTGACTTTGTCAGAGGAGTGCTCCTGAGATGGGACCAGTGTGCAGGCCTCACAGGCCATAGCCATGCACTGGAGAGCACAGATTCTCCCAGGGGCCAGTTCTGAAGTGAAATGGGATGGGCCCTGATACTTCACTGCCCCCACCCTGCCTTGTGGCTGGCTTCATGTTGAGACAGTTGAAAGGAGCAAGAAAAGGCACAGGATGAGGTCCCGGTTCTCCGGGACCTGGTGAGGTCATCTTCATTGAGCAGCCACTGTGGGTGAGGAGTACATTAGTTCTCTCTCTCCCCAAGGCATTTTGAAATGGATCCAGAGTCAGGCCATGGTGGCACACGCCTGTTATCCCAGCGCTGGGGAGGCTGAAAACAGGAGGACCACTATGAGTCTGAGCTAGGTTGTGAGACCCCTGTATCAAATACATAAATTTAAAAACATGGATCCAGGGGCTGGGGAGATAGCTCAGTAGAATAAGTGCTTGCCTAGCAAGCACAAGGACTTGAGTTCAATCCCCAGTTCCAGAAAAACAAAACAAAACAAAAACATGGCTCCAACCTCCCTGAGGCTAGCCTGGGGAGTAGTCCTGTGATAACCTCAAGGCAGGACCTCAAGGGAGTCTTCACAGCCAGAGAACATGGACAACCCCTCACCCACCCCCACAGAGGTCACAGAGATCTCTAAGGGCTTTTTCCGTGTTCTACCAAAGAGCCTTTAGGAAGTTTGAGTCTACAAGACTGGTTCTATCTGCCCAGCCGACGATAGGGCTTCCACTTGAGGAAATGTCTCAAAGGCTGGGCCAGGGGCTTTTGGGTTAGCTCTGTGGTTTATACGCCTGCTTGGGCAATCCCAGTAAGACACAGTATGCCAGTTTGATCCTCAGATTCACCCTTAAGGCAGCCTGAGCAAGCCAAAAAAAAAAAAAAAAATCTTTCTCAAAGGCTGGGCCAAAACAGTCTGTGAGAACTGTACAGGAAATTGTACGGAGAGCTGGTTAAAAGCATGGACCCTGAGCCAGATTCCAGAGTCCTCAGTGTGACCTTGGGGGACACTGCCTGCCTCCTCGGTGCCTCAGGGTCCTCACTTGTGAAGTGGGCATGATGATGCTTGCTCCCTGCGATACAGGCTTGTAGTGCAGTCTGTCACTTTCATGGGATCCTTATCATGGCGCCAGCCCCAGCAAGGACCTGCAGGAGGCAGCCACTATTGCCCCAACACCACCACCATTACTATCACTGCCACCACCACTACCACCATCGGCTCCTCGGTCATCAGTTACTCCCTCTTTCTCCATATTCACTCTCACTATCATGATTGTTCTCTCATCTCCATCATGACAGGTCTCTCCCTGCAGCTATGCCCCAAGTGGGAACCTCAGGCCCACCCTGCAGCCCGAGGCCCTGAGCTGATTAGCGCTGGGCTGGAGAAGCAGACCTGTGCCCACATGTCGCCTGTAAGAGCTGCGCTTGTGGGTATTTAGCTAAAGCCTTGGGAAGCTGTTGACAAGCCTGGGAGATGAGTGCTTGCAGAGAGCCGCCTGGTAGCCCTCATGGACCCTGCGTCCCGAGGAGCCCCCATGGTCAGGGTGGCACTTGGCAATTAAGAAACCTCTAAATGATTGCTTTAGTTTCAAAAACAAAAGTGAATTGTGGCCCATTTCTCTTTCAGTGGCCTTTCTGTTTCTTCCTTGACGTAAGGCTGTTCTCCACCCTAAGATCATGTTCTGGGGCCCGGCAGGATGGCTCAGTGGTCTCAAGCGCCTGCTTAGGAAAGCTTGGGCGGCTGCAGGGACCGCGGTTCGATCCCTGGCACCACATGCTGCACCAGCCCTGCCCTCAGGGCAGGCTGAGCCGGCCATAAAAATAAATAAACAAACAAAGTTCTGAAACAAGAAAAAAAAATTTAAAAAATTAAAAAAAAAATTTAAAAACCCCCAAGAGATAAGGGAAAGGAGGCTGAGGCAGGAGGATCGGTGTGAGTTTGAGGCCAGCCTGGGCTACAAAGTGAGCTCAAGGCCAGCCTGAACTGCATAGCGAGACCCTGTCTCAAAAAGACAAAAAAAAAAAAAAAAAGATAAGGGAAAATTAGAAGAGAACTCATCAGTCTTTCAGAAAGTCTGAGTAAAGGAATAAACACATATGGGGCACACAAAATTAATTTCCAGAAAGCAGGCTTAAGATCAACATGCATACAATAATCTTCGATGCAAGTAGACTAGTACTCTAATTAGAAGGTGAAGATTGGAAGGCTAGGTAAAGAAAAGGCAGAACAATTCAGGGGTGTGTTACCCCTCTCGGGACCTGAGAGAACACACATCATTAAGGACACAGGGTACTTGAGCGATAGGATTGGTTACCTCAACCTGACATTTATAGGTCACCACTGCAAGTGATAAAAACACATTCTTCTCAAAGGCACATAGAACGTCTGCCCAATACGTCATATGATAAGTCAGCCATAATCCAAGTCCTCACACATTTCAAAGGACTGGAATCATGGAGGAAGTGTTCTCTAAGTAGCACTCAGGCAGGTGACAGGGAGGCAGAGGCTCCACCCCAGCTGGCCTCCAGTGAGCGCAGCCCTGGGCAGCAGCTTGAGCAAAAGCGTCAGCTTTGCTGCTCCCAACCTGCGACCCTCAAACACCGGGTGACACATTTGTTCTGGCTGACACATTTGGGGACTGATATATTGTCCAGCTTCCTAAATTGGGAGTTTAGAGAACTGATCACACACGTAGGTTTAAAATGATAAATTTCTCTTTGAAAAGCAAATTCTAAGAAAGCAAAAGAAAGGAAATGTAAAGAGAAATCAGTGAAACAGAAAGCATGCACAATAAATTCAATGAAGCCAAAATTGGCATTTTAAAAAAAGACTCAAAAAATATGAATAGGGCCGGCCTGATAGCTCAGTGGACTAAAGTGGCTGCTTAGGCAGAGCACAGCGGCTGGGGTTCGATCCGAAGTGTACCGTGTCAGCAGGGGTGTGCTGAGTGATTGAGACTGGGCTTGGTGGCGCTCGCCAGTGATCCCAGTGCTTGGGAGGCTGAAAACAAGAATCAGTACGAGTATGATCTACATAGTGAGGCCCTGTAGACCCTGTACTAAATTTTTTTTTCTTGTTTCAGAACTTTTATTTATTTATTTTTATGGCCAGCTCAGCCTGCCCTGAGGGCAGGGCTGGCGCAGCATGTGGTGCCAGGGATCGAACCACGGTCCCTGCAGCCGCCCAAGCTTTCCTAAGCAGGTGCTTTGGACCACTGAGCCATCCCGCCGGGCCCCCCGTGCTAAAATTAAAAAAAAAAAATGGCTAAATCCCTAGCAAGACTGATATTGGAGAATTTTATGAAGAACTTTATGCTAATATATATTTCATAGCTTTGATGAAATGGAAAAATTATTATTTTTAAAGTTTATTTATTTATTTATATATTATGGCTGGCTCAACTCACCCTGGCAGGTGGGGCTGGCACAGCATGTGGTGCTGAGGATCAAACTGTGGTCTCTGCGGATCAAACTGCGGTCTCTGTAGTTGCCTGAGCTTTCCTAAGCAGACTCTTTAGATCGCTGAACCATGAAATGGAAAAATTATTTTAAAAACTTATTTGCTAAAAGTGACACAAAACGAAATAAGGTCCGTGAAGTCCTACATCTGGTGAAGGACAGAGCCTCCTTTATTTTATTTTGGTGGGACTGGGGTTCAAACTCATGACCTTGCACTTGCCCAGCAGGCACTTGTGCCATGGAGCTATCTCCCCTCCCCTAGAGCCTCCTTTAATACCCATACTTAATGTCCAGTGAAAAAGCCTAGGTTCCACATCACCTGAGCAACCTAGACAGAACGGAGATGGAACACAGACAGGCCCGCTGCGTCAGGGGAGGTCTGGGGCCCTGCGGGGTGGAGGTTACCCTGGGCTGGATTTTACCCTGCAGTTGGAGGGACAAGGTCCCGGACCAACACCTTCACTACCTACCTGCAGGGACTCCTGATATGGCAAGAAACTGGGCAAAATGTAGTCCTGCACTAAAACAAAACAGCTCATGAAAACTCTATGTGTGACCAGGGTTGCATGGGTAGGGCAAAGAGATTTCCAGCGACCCTGTCTCAGCTGGACAGGGAGAAAAACATGGTGTCAGAAACAAAGCCAACATGGTTTACATGCAATATTGTCATTCTTTTAATGCAACTTAAAACTTTCACAGCCTCAGAAAAGGGACCAAATTTATATTAAAAACAACAAAGGGCTGCCTGTGAAATACATCATAAAAACATTGAATATTTTAACGCCAGTCCCCATCGCCACAAGAGATGAGCCGGTTCCTCGTGCTGGAAGGACGTTTACACTGGGACTACAAACATCTTCCTAATATTTCGTGTTAAAAAATATGTTTTGAGGTTGTGTTTTTGGTGGGTGAAGTGAAAGGTTTCCAGTGAGAGTTGCAAACGGGTGCTCTTTGCTCAATTCCAATTTTAGTTTCATTACTTCATCCTGCAGTCTCTTGGCCTTTGGAGAGAAGAGGGGATGGAAAGTGAGGAAGACAGGACTTGTCACACTGTCCTCTCCAGGTTCAGGTGAATTCGCTGCAGCGCAGGGGTCACTGGGCATGAGCAGGGCCAGCCACACCCTCAGGACACCGGGTGGCCTGAGCCATGGTGCAGCCCCCTCCGAGATGAGGCCTATGCAGCCTGCTCCAGCAGCTTCCCTGCTGTCCCATCGCATGAGGACATCAACTGTGGGGGCCACTCACTTCAGGGGCCCCACTGGGCCCCACACAGGTGTCCTCATCTGATGGCAGTCTGCGTGAGGGGGTGAACAGGGAATCCTGAGACTGGTACCACCCTCAGGTGAATATGCCATATTCTTGCTGCTCCCTGAGACTGGCAAGTGCCCTGACAGCAGATGGAGCCATGGACACAGAAACCAAGTGCCAGCGTGCTCCCTCCGGGGAATGGAGAGTGCCACAGCTGGGCTCAGCTACCCAGTAGAACTTTCTGTTCTACTTCCATGCTCCCAGCCCTTCTACAGGCCGGAACGAGATAAAACTGCTGTCACACATGAACAAAGTCCCTACTACCAAGGAGCAGGCTCTTCTATTTCTGCCTGGAGGCTTTGGATCTTGGGTCTGTGGGGTCCCTACTTTCCTATCCCAGGAGGGGAGCCCTAGGACCTTCCCCCCTGCTTTCCTTTGCCTGCCCAGGAACACAACTCCAACACTACATCCAACCTGGAATTTTCTCCCTTCCCCCCTCCCCTCCCCTCCCCTACTCCCCGGCCCCTCTCCTCCCTTTCCTTTCTCTCATGTGTGTGTTTGGTACAGGGGTCTCACTATGCATCTTTGACTCACAGTGATCCTCCTGTTCTCAGCTTCCCTGGCACTGGGACTCGGTGATCAGCTCGGCAAGCCCAGGGGCAGGGCTGGTGAAGCATGTGGTGCCAGGAACTGAACCTCAGTCCCTGTGCTTGCCTAAGCAGGCACTTAGTCCACTGAGCTATCCTGCCAACTCATGAGTCAGAGTCTCATGACTCTTATTCTTCCTAATGCAGCTATGGCACAACCAGGACTTCTGCTGTCACTCAGGTTCGTATCAGTAAGATCAGGGAAACACTGCTGGCCATTGGTCTAGTAAGCATGCATCCATTACGTTCCTTTCTGTAAAAATTAATGTGTATAGAGTTGTTTGGTATGTGCTTGAAAGTAATCATTGTCTTTTAGAAATTTTATTGTCTCCTACATCCTGGTCATTTATTCTCCCAAACTGTAAAATCCCACAGTGTTTCTTTCCTCCTGGTCAGAGCTTGTCTCTCTGGGAGCGGCCTGCAGCTGGGCTGGCTCCCGGTCCTGTGAGCAGGCACCCCGGCTCCGTTTCCTGGCTCCGCTTATCCCAACTCCTGTTTTGACAGAATGTCCTTCCCAGGGAAAGGCTGTGTGGAAAGGAGTACTTTTGAGAGCTTGTGCTCCTGCAAATGCATGTGTGCTGTGCCGACCCTGGGCCGCTGGAGTGTGAGCCCAGGCTTCTTACCTGCCTTAGGCATGGTACGGAGCCTCTGTGGTGGGGGCGGGGGTTTCAATCTGGAAGGGTATCTGTTTGTGGAAAACTTTTTTTTTTTTTTTTTTTGTCTTTTTTTTGAGACAGGGTCTCGGTATGCAGTTGAGGCTGGCCTTGAGCTCACTTTTGTAGCTCAGGCTGGTCTCAAACTTGCACCAATCCTCCTGCCTCAGCCTCCCGGGTGCTGGGATTACAGGCATGAGCCACCACGCCCGGCTTGTGGAAAACTTTTTTAAAAACTAATTTCTTAGGGCAGGGGAGATAGTTCAGTGGAATAAGTGCTTGCCTGGCAAGTGTAAAGTCCTGAGTTCAATGCCTGATACGTACCCCCCCAAAACAAACAAACAAACAAACAAAACCCTAATTTCTAATTTCTCCCTTCGTTTACTTTGGAATCTCTTGAACACCTGTTGGTGAACACTGAACCTCTTAGATCAGTCCTCTTCACTTATTTAAAAAAAATTGGGGCCAGTGAGATAGCTCAACGGACTAAGGGCCTGCTTAGGTAAGCTCAGGGCCTGGGGTTTGGTCCAGGTACCACACTGAGCTGGCCATTGAATCTGAGCGTGGTGTTGCATGCCTGTAACCCCAGCTCTGGGGTGGGGCTGAAAACAAGAGGATCAGTATGAGTATGAGCTGTGTAGTGAGATCCTGTACCAAATACATAAAAAAAAAAAAAAAAAAAAAAAAAAAAAAAAAAAAAAAAAAAAAAAAAAAAAAAAAAAAAAAAAAAAAAAAAAAAAAAAAAAAAAGAAGTGTCAGTTGGAGATAGAGGTTTGCTATGTAGTTAAGACTGGCCCTGTGATTCCCTCCCTCAATCTCTTGAATGCACGGATTACAAGTATGCACCCCTGCACCCAGCTAAATTTTTAAAAAAATCTTTTTAATTTACCTTCACGAGTTCTTGGGCCCCAGAGTGTTCAGTGCTCATAACAGCTTGCTGTGCTTCATGGCAGCAGAATTTTCTATTATCGCTCAGAGGATTTTAATGCTAGCTTATGATCTTTAATTTTATCCTCAATATCTGAAGCTCACTTCTTTTCCGGCTGGTCTGTAGAGGCCCCTCCTTCACAGTGGGGCTCTCCCCAAAGACCAATGCTTTCTCGCTCCACGTTTCCTTGGGATGAGGCCCGAGACCATGAACAGATCCTCTGGACACTGGCAGGTGTGCCACTGCGGGCCACTCAGAACAGGCTGTTTTCCTGGGGGTGCCCAGGTGGCTTCTGGCCAGCTGAGAGAGCTGAGGGGACTGCCAGGCCCTGCAGTAGCCCCAACACAGAGCTGCGCACACCTCTCTTTCTCAGGACTCAGGAGAATAACCTGTGGCCACCGTTACACCTTTGGCACTTGGGAGGAGGAAAGCCCTCTGGGTTGGCCAGTGGAGCCCACGGACTAACCTAGGGACCTAACGTGACCTGCCATAGGCTCGCCGCTTTCAACCCCACTCTTCCTAGTTTTATATTCCTATGTTTTCTGGGTGCTGTGGAAGGAATAATAATCTCGCATCTCACTGGCACTTTGCTCTGCTGATCTTAACACTGCACTCCCAGGTGGCTCTCTTCCTGCAAAACTGCTGGCCTTGGACGCATTAGTACACAGGCTCAGCTGCTATGGGCAAAGGCCCAGGTGACAGCAGCTGAAAACGAGCAGGAGGAAGGATGTTTCTGAGAAGAGGACGCCTGGCACTGGAGGCTCGGGTTGTGCTACAGATGGCTGTTGATTTGCGCCCTCACCAGCATTTTCTTTTGTTGGTGTGAAGACAACAGAAATGGAGCGCAGGGACGGGACGGGAAAGGCTTCCCACTCCCTGGCGGCACCGCTCACTCTGGAGCAGCCTGATCTGCCAACAGAGCCTCCAAGAGGTTGCGTGGGACAAAGCCCTCCAGGCTAGGGCTCGGGCGACCTAGGAGAACAGGCCAATATTCCCTGTGGGTGACTGAGTGGGGACACAGGCATCCAGGTGGTTGCTGTCAGGAGGGCAGCTGCTTCCTGGAACCAGTGAGATGGGCTGGCCACGTCCCGGCAGGGCAGAGAAGGGGCCTGCCTTCTCACTGAGCTGGGTCAGGACATCTCAGCACCACAGAGGGGCGAGGCAGGTGCTAAGCACCCATCGGTGGCTAAGTAGGCCCTAATGGAGGGACAACGCTGTGTAGGCAGCTTCCAGGACAGCAGTATCTGGAGCTGCAGGAACTTGGGCTGTCCCATCACAGCTACTGGGCACACTGCCACTGCCCAGGCAGCAGCTGCCAGCCCCAAGGCCGGTAACCTTTGAGACCTGGACTTGAACCTGTTTTTCTAGGTGCAAAGCTTCACACAAGGTCTCTAGACATGGCAAAGGGGACGCGCAACAGTTCCTGTCCCTGTCTCCAGACTTGTGCTCCATGCGATACCATGATGTGGGTCCTGTTGGATGCTAGCAATCTGAGGGCTTGCAGTCGAGCTGGGACATTCTCTTGTCATCAGACTGATGCACACTGAAATGTCCCTTTGCCAGAACACAGCAAGCACAGACTTGGTGTTCAGCATGTGCTCCACAGAAGTGAGGCACTTCCATTTAAATGAATCCAATTAGCTCACCACCCCCCTTTTTTTTTTTTTTTTGGTCTTTTTGAGACAGGGTCTCACTGTACAGTTCAGGCTGGCCTTGAGCTCACTTTTGTAGCCCAGGCTGGTCTCAAACTGACACCGATCCTCCTGCCTCAGCCTCCTGAGTACTGGGATTACAGGGGTGCGCCACCACGCCTGGCTTCTTCTTCTTTTTTTTTTTTTTTAAACAAAACAAAACAAAAACCCCTTTATTTATTTATATTGTGGCTGGCTCAGTCCACCCTGGGGGTGGGGCTGGTGCAGCATGTGGTGCTGGTGATCAAACTGTGGTCCCTGTGGTTGCCTAAGCTTTCCTAAGCAGGCGCTTTAGACCACTGAGCCATCCTGCTGGGCCCAAGATAAGATTTTCTTAGGCAGTCAAAGCCAGCCTTGACCTAGGTAGTTAGGCCTGATTCACCTGCCTCAGCCTCCTGAATGCTGGGACTACAGATGCGATCCACAACTCTGTCCCGTGAAACAAGTCCTTGAACAGAGCTGACAAACACTCACCATGGCCAAGCCCTGGGTGACCGTCTTCATCTCCTGCAGCACCGGGACGCCTCGGAAGCTCCTGTGCACGGGCGTCCGCTGCATGTGCTGCCTGACCTCCTCCAGCTCCACCACCACCTGGGAGACGCTGAGAACACAGCAGTCCGGTGTGCCCGGGCGTGAGGCTGTGGTCCTAGCAGGTACTGCTCCCGCTGAGCACACAGCTCTCCTTTTTCCTCCAACCCACAGGTGGTCCTCAGGGCTGCTCCCCAGCTCCCCAGGGCTCCCACACCCATCTCCTCCAGATGCTGAGGCCCAGGGCCTATCACTCTCCCTTTCCTTGCCCAGAGGATGTTGCACGTTCTGGGATCTAGAGCCACCAGTAAGAGAGGGGTGACTCTCCCCCTGGGGGCTTCAATCAACTGTTAGCTATTTAGCATCAGACAAGGGAATTCAAATCATAGCCGATCCATAGGAAAAAACAAACAATAATGGCTCCATTGTGAATGTGTTACAGCTACAGGGCCACACTCTACTTCACAACCCTCGGCTCCATGTGAAATAGTTCACGCTTAGGATTCAGCCCCCTGTGCCACGGAAGGCAGCATGTCTCTATTTTCACAAGAAAAATGCAGCCTACAGCAACCCAAATTGTATTACTCTAGGGTTTTAAACATATTTCTGCTAGCACTGGGACTCAGGGTTGCAGGCAGGCATTCTTCAACTGTACAAATAGCCACTTAGCATGGCAGAAGAGGCCTGATAGTCTGCTGCTGAATGTGGGCCTCGTGCTCCAGGGGGCCCTCTCAGCACATGCTGTGCAACCCCACCGCCCTCAAGGCTTGGCTCAGGGCTCCCACGCTTCTCTGTTTCTTCCCTGTGTGGCACTGTACCTACCTGGCATCGCTCCCTGCCCTCCTGAGCTCCTGATCTAGCCTGTCAGGACAATGGTCCCACAGTGCTGCCATCACCTGCCCAGAGATGCAAAGCCCAGAGCATCTCGCTGCCTGCAAGCTGGCCTTCTACTGGGACCTCTTGACCTGGCCCAATCACTGTCTTCTCCTCCTTGGTGAATGCCCAGCTTCGGGGCCCCACTGGTCTCTCTTGCATCCAGCTTCTCCTGTGACTGGGGCCCCAGAACCTTATCACACAATCAGGCCTAAGAAATTTAGGGCTGAAGAGTAAGATTAGACCTTCAGTATGAGAAACCTGGGGCAGAGGGGCCCAGGCAGCAGCAACCCCGCATACAGTCTGTGTAACTTCCCTCTGACAGTGTATACCTGCGGAAGGCAGGTCCTGAGGCCAGATATGTCTCTCAGAATCGTCTTTCCACCCCGAGTGCCCTCTGTAAGGCTGGGGCACTCAGCACATGCTTGTGAGGTGAACAAACAGACCTATGTGTGTGCAGGACAGAGCTGCGGAAGGACTGACGTGCAGCTGTAGTCACCAACCTTTTATCTTCGCTCGCCTGAGATGAGCTCTCTTTGCTGTGTTTTGTTTTGCCATGTGGTCTCCCTGGCATCTTCCCGTGATCAAGCAGCCGTGTAGTAAGTGAAATCTTTGGTGCCACCTAAGAAAATGCAACATGATGATTTCAGGAATCCAAGAAAATGCTGCTCTTAATGCAAGCACATCTACTCAATACATCAATTTTCTCTGTCGCCTTAAGAGGTCAGTTAGTGGCTGGGCAGACTAAAAAAACAGGCCCCCGGGCTGGGGACATAGCTCCACGGCCTAAGTTCCTGCCTGGCAAGTGCAAGGTCCTGAGTTTGAACCCTGGTCCCGCAAAGAAAAAAAACAAAACAAAAAAACAAACAACAACAACAACAAAAAAAAACAGGCCCTAAATCTTTCATACAGATGGGACTATATTTTACAGTTACTTATTTTTAGGTGTCCTCAAAGAAAATAAAGCCCCTTTCTGTTTCTCTGCTGCACCATGCACCTGAAAAAAACCTGTCAAACACATTCAGTACTAGTGTTCTAGACAGCTAAGTTAGGTAGAAATACAGGCAGCCGGACAGGACTGGGAGCTGGGATGGCACGCTGCGGCTCTGGAGGAGACCACACCTCCGCTGAGGGCTAGACTTCAAGACAAAAGATAAAGCAAAGGCCCCCCACATACTTCCCCCAAAGATACACAACAGTGGTTGATAAGTCTAGATAGGAATGGATCTCCTTGAGGAAAGCAGAGAGCCACTGATCCAACCCCTCGAGGAAAAGCCCCTATTGTTTCAGGCCGGCTTGCTTGCGCCTGCTAAGCCACTTGCTTCCCCATTTGATTCCCAGTTAATCAATATTCCCTGAGTGATTATGCTCAGAATCTCATTGGCTGATCATAGTTTTGTCCCACCTCATGCTGGTGATTTCCTACCCCCCCCCCTTTCGGCCTCCCTCACCTCACACTTCTGCTTTCTAAAAATCCCTAGAAAAGGTCCCCAGTAACCCCTCCGGACCCCTTTTGTCTCTTTGTGAGGGAAGCTCTCCTTTCCTAATAAATGTTTTGTTCTGAATCTCCGCTGTTCCTAAAAGTCTGTCTGTGATTTTAGGAACTCATACTGCACATCTAGAAGGTTGAGAGTTTCTTTTCCCTACTATTGGTTTTTTTTTTTTTTTTTTTTTTGTCGTCTTTTTGAGACAGTTCAGGGTGGCCTTGAGCTCACTTTTGTAGCCCAGGCTGGTCTTGAACTTGCACTGATCCTCCTGTCTCAGCCTCCTAAGTGCTGGGATTACAAGCGTGCACCATCACACCTGGCTCCCTACTATTTCTAATATAAATAAGATGAGGAGAGGCAGGGGAGATAGCTCAGGAACACAAGTGCCTGCCTGGCAATTCAAGGTCCTGAGTCTGGTCCCTGGTTCTGCAAAAATAAATAGATAAATAAATAAATAAAATGAGAAAAGAATAAACTTATTTTTAAAAACCTGCATTTATACATAAGTGGCCCAGGCCCAGGACATAAAGAATTAGTACAAGTAACAGAAAACTTAGGAGGTCAGTGCTATTTTCTCCAATAAAGCACACAGCACTGGCCAGTGCAGGCGACAGTGACTTCTAGACATACATCTGCTGGTGAGATGCTGTACCAGCCTGGCTGTTCTCGTGGGGGTCCCAGGACTGGGGCTGGAAAAGGCAGAGGCAGTGGTGGACACTGCCAAGGCCAGCTGCTGTCTCCACTGTCTGCCAGGACCTTCCTCAGCCTTCCACTGGGCAGCTCAGGCTGATTTCTGATTTTCTTGGCTATGGGCAATGGTTGGGGTGGTGGATGGGGAATGTGAACAGGTAGGGGTAGCCCAGCCAGGAACAGAGACAGCAAGCTCTTTGCAAGGAGTCACAGACCACTCCAATATATCCAGACACTCTTACCACCTCGAAAGTACAGCACTGCAGGGGAAATGCTTACCCACCACCACTGTGGTAGGTAGGAATAATGCAATTTCTGACAGACAGTACACACACCACTCGGACTTCTAGGGTTTTTTTTTTTTTTTTTGGTGGGACTGGGGATCGAACTCACAACCTTGCACTTGCCAGGCAGGCACTTGTGCCATGGAGCTATCTCCCCAGCCCTACCATTTGGATTTCCAATCACCTGGGAGCAACCTCTGCAGGTGCTACTTGGATGTCCTCACCCACTCTCTGGTCATTGCAAAACTACCCAGCTTGCTGCCCGGTACCCTGGTCCTTCCCCCACCCCCTGCGTGTTTTGCAGGACCCTCCCTATCACCACCAAGGGTTTACTCACTCCACAATAGTCACTGAAACTCTGCTGCTGCCACCTGCTCTGGTGAATCTCCAGTCCTGCTACACACCACCTCCTCCAGCCCATCTGTCTCACTGTTCTCCCTACCCCAACTGCATGAGGACCCAGGCTCTCTACCCTGCTGTCAGAGCCCATGCTGCCTGCCTGGCTTCCAGCCCTCTGCTGCCGCAGCCAGCTTCCTGCAGGGGCAGAGGCACTTGCACTCAGGCAACCCCAGCCAGGGTCCGCAGCATTTCCAGAGCTTGGAAAGAGGCTCTTGGGACCTTTACACAACTCCTGAGGTACAAGAGGGGGTTGACTCACCAAAAGTGGCATTCTCAGTGTTGCTGGGCCACTGGACAAGCCTGAGCGCCAGGCTGACCCTGGTGTCCACGTGAGGGTGTCCACATTTGTATTCTTGTGTGAGTGCAGACATGTCTCTGTGTTGGGGAAATTGTCAGACCTGAAGATGACTAAAACAGAGGATGTGGCAGGATGTGGGTAAGAGGACCACTGCCAGGGGCTACTCGAGCCTAGGGTTTTATAAGACTGATCTAAGGCTTACTCAAAACTGCTTGATCTGTGTTCTGACCTGCAAGTGAATTACCAGGGCTGAGACCCAATTTACCTGCATGGTTGTTTTAATCCTGGCCACACCTGCCTCTTAGGAAAGCCTAACAACCAAGAAAGGAGAGGCTGGATGTAGACTGGAGCCACTGTATCCTTTTGCTGGTCCCCTCCCCAACCTACTGGATGCTACAGGGCCGCACACACAGCAGAATTAAATCTGTTCATTGATGCACTTTCAGGCATCAAGAGCCCTGCAAGGATTATTTCAGCAGAAAGAAATGCACAATGCCAAGTCTAGGAAGGCTTTTTCCCTAAAGACAGACATTTAATTTTTTAAAATATTAAGACCAAGCATTTAGAAAGAAGCTTGCCCAGACATATTTCACTATTACTACAAAATATGGGGAAAGATTTATCCAGATATCTAATTCTCTGCAAGAAACACAAAGAATCAACAGAACATAAATGTGGTAGAAAAAGGTGAAGCCCTTGTGGCTGCAAAGGACTCCACATCAAGCTTTAGACAGGGAATGTTGAGCATGAAATGGCCCTGAAGCCCCAGAAAGCAGGCCAAAAGTCACCAGCAAAGCTGCTGGGTTTTTTGGTTCATTTTTTGGGACAGGGTCTCTCACTATGCAGTTTAATTTTTTTTTTTCATTTATTTATTTGGTACAGGGTCTCAGTATGCAGCTTGGATGTGATGTGATCCTATTTTAGCCTCCCCAGCGCTTAGATTATAGGCATGCACCACCACACCCAGACTCCCTCGCCAGCTCAGTGTGCCCCACGGGCAGGGCCAGTGCAGCACGATGGACCAGGGACTGAACCGTGGTCCCTGCGTTTGCCAAAGCAGACTCTTAGTCCACCGAGCTATCTCATCGGCCCTCACTATGCAGTTTTCGCTGGCCTCGAATTCACAACGGTTCTTCTGCCTCTGCCTGCCAAGTGCTAGGATTACAGGCATGCACCACCACGCCTGGACTAAACTGCTGGTTTTAGAACAACAGGAAAAATGGAAATGTATGCTTTTTCAGAAGAGGGCAAAGGATCAGACACTCATGCCCAGTAGTAGAGGTCTTTTCTCTGCAGCCACTGCAGAGGTCAAAGGCTTGCAGATTCCCAAGGGCTGTACCCTGTACGTGCATGGGTCAGCTGAGGCATATGGGAGGGCACCGGGCACACCCTGGGGCCAGGCCGCAAAGCCAGCAGGCCTGCTATGTCACCGGCCTAGGCCACAGTTCTGCACGGGTGTGCTGGGTTCCAAGCACCCACCAGGAAATGAACGAGGTTCAGGCGCCCTCTCGTGTCTTCCTGCCAAACTACAGGAGCTGGTCAGACGAGAACTCGCCTTTAAGTGGCAGCATGCAGGCATCCTAGGCAGGTGACAGGCTCCCAATTACCAATGTGCAAGTCCTGGGTCCTATTTAGGTATGCCTACTTGGGGCCTTTGGATTTTCTCTTGTGAACTGTCCTACCATTTATTCGTTTTTCTGTTGGAGTCTTTAGATTTTTAATATCACTTTGTAGCCTTTATATATTAGATATCAACATCTCCTCACAGGTCATTAGGCCTATCTCTGGACTTTGATTGTAGTATTTGGGGCCATATAAAATTTTGTCAGCTGTAGGCGGCTACAGGCCTGGGAGTGTGTGTGGTTCTCACACTCTGGCCTACACTCAGGACCTGCGGGGATACCAGGAACTAACAGCCATTTACTCTGTGGCCCCTGTTGCCACCTCCCACTGTACCCATGGCCTTCGACAGCCACTGCTGCCTCGCCAGTCTGTACTACTGCTGCAGCAGACCTCGGAGGCAGGGTACAAGCCCGGCCCTCTCTATTCAATCTCAGTGCAGATGAGTTGTTAGACACCTAATTTTCTTCATTTTAAAGAAGCTGCATGATCAATGGATATGGACTTACAGATCTGAAAATACACCCCAAGACTGTTTTGTGGCTTTTTATTATTGTCGTTGTTACTAAGAATCAAACTCAGGACCTGGCTCAGGTCTTGTGCTGCTATGCTACCTCCCCGGCTCCTTGGAAACTGTCAATTACACCCTCACTCCTCCCTTAGGCACACGACCCCAAGACCAGCCATCTGTTGGACACTCTTCCAGAAAAGTAGGACTCTCTGTGTATGTTCTGAAACTTGTGTCTTTTTAACTTCTTTGAGATCGGCACATGCTAACATCTTTAGCTCAGTAGATGTTAGGCCTACCCTAACCTTTTGTCTTTCTGAGACAGGGTCTTACTCTGCAGTTTAGGCTGGCTTTTAACTCATTTCGTGGTCCAAGCTGGCTTGAGCTTGCAGCAATTCTCCTGCCTCAGCCTCCTAAGTGCTGGGATTACAGCCATGTCCCAGCTCTATCCTAACCTTTTGGGCAGCCATTTAGGTTACCAATAGTTTAGTTACAGCAACAAGCCATTTCTATTTATGGACATTTAAATTATTGCCTTTAAAAAATCATCTGTCGGGGGCCTGGCAGGATGGCTCAGTGATCTAAAGTGCCTGCTTAGGAAAACCTTAGGCGGCTGCAGGGACCACGGTTCGATCCCCTGCACCACATGCTGTGCCAGCCCTGCCCTCAGGGCAGGCTGAGCTGGCCACAAAAATAAATAAACAAACAAACAAACAAAAGTTCTGAAACAAGAAAAAAAAATCATCTATCTATCTATCTATCTATCTATCTATCTATCTATCTATCTGTCTGCTATAGGATCTTGCTATGCAACTGGCTGGCCAGCACAACACACCCTAGGTTCTGGGACCAGCATGGCAGAGAACCTGAGTCCTTACACTTGCCAGACAATAGGTCAATAGGTGCTTAGGCTGCCAAGTTCTCTCTTCAGGCCCTACTTTTTTTTTTTCTTTCTTTCTTTCTTTTTTTCTTTTTTTTTTTTTTTTTGCTATAATCAAGCTCTAAAAATACTCCTAAGGATATTTAGTTGTGCATGTATTTTCATTCCTGGAAGTGATACAATGCATATTTTAAACTTTTGCACATGTAGGGAACACTGGAGAAATTAGAAAAAAAAAAAAAAAAAAAGAAAGCAGAAGTAAAAATTTGGTGTGGCATAAGTGCTAAGTAAACATGAAATTCTGCCTGCAGCATTATGCAAAATGCAGAGAACACGCAGTCCTGTAAGAGCGCTGGGGAGGACAGAAGGGGCAGCGGGGTCTGAGAACTGCTACCACCTTGACCTTGTTCCAACAAGTAAGAGTAGCAAAGCTCAAAGGAGACCTGGTGTTTCAGGGTCCCGGATGTGGGGCAGATCTAACTTCACCCCTAAGGACGGACTCCTTAGCAAGAGCTAGTACATGAAGCTTCATATTTCAGCAGGCCCCTTTGCCACAGATGGGATCCTGCTGGATGCACAGCTCAGTATGTGTAAAGCTCCAGGTCTCCCTGAGGCCTGATCAGCGATTGGGAGAGGGCAGTGAGACCAAGGGCGAGAAACACTGAGGCTCCTGGCACAGGATCCAGGCCCAGCACATGTGAACCTGGGATGAGCTGCACAGAGGACAGCGGGAGGCCATTTCTGAGGTATTCTTGCTGCAAACTCAAGTGTCAGACAAGTCCCAACTGAGAGGCCTTCCACAAAATAGCAGACCAGTGCTACTCAAAGGAGTCAAAGTCATAGAAGGTAGGAGAAGCCAGGAAAACTGCTCTTGCCAGAAGCACTTCGAGGTGCCTCAAGGACTACGTGCCACTGGGGACCCAGCCAGGTAAGGGCATCAGTGGAGAGCTGCTGAGATGCTGTTTGGGTACGGCCTTACTCTAGGTACGCTGTGGTCACGAAGATGTTAGTAGCAGCAGGAAGGCTGAGGGAAGGGCGTATGAAGCTTTGTGTACTCATTCTGCAGCTTTCCTGTGAGTCTGAATATTAGTTTGATGTACTTTTTTTTTCTTGTTTCAGAACTTTCGTTTGTTTGTTTATTTATTTTTATGGCCGGCTCAGCGTGCCCTGAGGGCAGGGCTGGCGCAGCATGTGGTGCCAGGGATCGAACCGCGGTCCCTGCAGCCGCCCAAGCTTTCCTAAGCAGGCGCTTTAGACCACTGAGCCATCTGTCGGGCCCCTTGATGTACATTTTAAAAAAATCAACTCTCAGGGCCAGCAAGATAGCTCAGTGGACTGAGCGCCTGCTTAGGCAAGCACAGGGCCCAGGGTTTGATCCCTGACACCACATGTTGCACCAGCCCCGCCCCTGGGTGCAGAGCCAGCCAATGAGACCCAGCATGGTGGTACATACCCATAATCCCAGGCTTGAAAACAGGAGGATAACTATGAGTCTGAGCTCTGTAGTGAGACCTTGCACAAAATATATTTTTTTAAAAAAATTGCTTCTCTACTGTGTCAGCTGACCTCCCAGCAGGTGCAGGGACTGCCAGCTGCTGTGGGAGAGAGTGAAGGCAGGGACTCACAGCAGCCTGGGAAAGACTGTGGGAGCCTAGCCCAGCTTAGGGGCCACAGAGGCAGGCTCCAGTCTGCTCAGGCACCCAGGGAACATTCTGGAGAAGCATCTGGACCACGTGAAACTTACCTGCCCGACTACGCTCATAGCACAGAGTGCCAAGCATATCCTGGAGGGCTTGCTGGCCCCCAAGTTCCTGCCAAATGCCTGTGCCCCACTAGAGCAAGACCTCCTAATTGTTGGGGGGGAGACAGGAACCCTGAGAACAACCCGGGGTCAGGGACAGGATCTCCACCTCTGGGTTCTCAAGTTGACTGGTCTCCCAAGGCTCAGATGAGGGGAGGGGCCCAGGACAACGTTGCTGGCCTCCCAAAACCTGGTGCAGGTTTTATTTCTCAAATTTTTCCCCTCAGTTCCTCTGCCATCCTCCCTCTGAGTACCTACATTGTGAGGCCAGGCCTATAAATCAGTGGACAAGGAGGACCGAGAAAGGACCTGGACTCAGTCCCAGGCCCAGCCTGAGCACGGCCGCGCGCAGCACCCATGCTCCCCTTGGCGCACCTCCAGACCGCGAGTGCAAGCCAGGGGCCAGCACGACGAGGGCCGCCCCACCCCTGGCTGCATACCGGGCCCCGCACTGAGGGCGGAAGCTTGCCGAGCCCCTCTTTCTTCTTCTTCAGCATCTGGGCCTGCTCTCTCCATTCCTGCAGGGTTCTTTTGTCTCTGTGAAGATACATTTTTATATTAATATCACAAGCATGAGCAGCTTCAAGCAAGTCTTACAAGGATTTCTATCCATCACTTTCAGCTTTGCTCAAACAGCCTTTTTTTCTTCTGCCTGCTCAACCCCACAGGGCAAGCATGGGTTTGCTACAGGTTTTGGGCAGAGTCAGGAGGGCAGGGTCCGACTCGAGGCCCTGTGTGCATCTGCATGCTGGCAGATGCCCGACCAAGGCAGCCTGGCATCCTTAGGCCCCAGTGCCTGAAGCCCAGGGTAAAGGCACTGGACGCTCTCAGGAAAGGGGTCATCCAAACACTGCAGGCGCCCCCACTGAGGTCTTCGGGTGTCCAGGGAAGGCCTGAAGCTCACGAGCCAACTCCTAGCTACATATTTACCTTCCGCTTTACAACCTGAGCACTGTCAGCCCCTCCCAAGTCTCAGGCAGAATTCCTGATCCACGGGCCAGGGCCAGGCCCTTCCTGTGGTCTTCCCTCTGCCTGGGAGCCCTCAGCAGGAAGGCCCACAGGAAGGCTGTCGCTACACACAGGTGCAGAATGTCTGAGTTGTCTGAAAACTTGGGTTTGGGGCCTGGCCTCGTCCAGCGTGAAGCTCCTGCTGCAGCCCCCGGGCCCACCTGCCTGTCCGAGCCAACTCCTGCGCGCAGGCCTGTGTGTCCCTTCTTTGCCTCCGGCCCTGAGATCCAGCTGCTCCTCCACCCCCCTCCTCAGCAGACACCTTGTCCCAATGCACCCCGGCCTTGCGCCTTCCCACCACCTCCTGCTTTCCTTGTGGGCCCCAGTACCTCAGCCCCCCAGCTCCTGGCCATCAGAACTGCCCCATCCCCTAGGGCTCCCACCTCAATGCCCAGGTCTGGGTGTTTCTCGGCACTTCCTCCCAGGGGAGGCCACGTTCTGCTGCCCACCCAGATGGGTCCCAGACTCCAGCTCCAGCATGTGGGCACTCTGTATCCTCCATGCAGCTCCTGGCTACAGGACTCCAGGTAGTGTCTGCCACCTCTCAGTCATACAGGACTGGAAGGCTACTCTTGCCCCTCAGGAGCAGCTGCTGGAAGTGAGGTGAGGATCGGAGCTGGAGCCGGTAGCACATGGACAGTGGCTAGACGCAGGAAGCTCACAGAAGGCGCTGGGAAACAGGAACCTATCCTCATTCTCCCCGCTGTCCCAAGGGCCTGTGGGGTCCCTCACTGGCTAAACTACACCATGAGGTGGGGGTCTCAGAGCACCATGGGCATGGTCCATGCCAGCCGGGCCTACCATGCTGGCCCTGCCCCTGGGGGTGGGCTGAGCCGGCAATTGAGACTGGGCATGGTGCTCGCCTATAATCCAAGCTCTTAGGAGGCTGTAAACAGGCAGATCATTGCTAGATCCCTATCTAATCTAACAGTGAGACCCTGCATACCTTATAGATCCTTCCCTAAAATTAAAAAAAAAAAAAAAAAAAAAAAGACATGGTCCATGCCAGTAGCCTCCTAGAGCCTGGAGTAGAATAAAACTCAGTGCCCAGCAGAGCCGGAGGGCAGAGCAGGGCAGATGCTGAAGCTGGGCCCTGCAGCATCCTGACATCCTGGTAGCAAGCTAGCTTCTATGAGCCTAGGGGAGGGGATGCATTCATGTGGCCGGCTGCACAAGAGCGAACTCTCATTTCTAAATAGCACCTCTCAGAAAAGCTCAGGCAGTGTCCAGTGAAGAGGAAAGGACTGAGGACTCGGGAAAACACTAGCAGGCGGCCTCGTGTGGGAGAAGGTGGGGCAGAGGCCTGCCCAAGGGACAACCATGATGCCCACGGTGAGCCTCACGGGGAGGCAGCCTCGGGGCATCTGGGCAAGAGCTCATGCGCTTTAGCCACAGACATGGGGGAGGGTGGTGTGGCCAGGTACCAGGTGAGGTAAACAGCTCCTGGCCCCAGACCAGGGAGGAGAGAAGCAAACCAAGGACCTCCCCTGAGGCCTGGTGGTCCGGCTGTGGCTCCAGCCCTCAGCCCACCTCACTGAGCTGGCCCTGGGGAGCCCCCCCTGCACTAAGGATGCACCTCTTCCGCTGCTCCATCAGGGCCTGCTTCTCTCGGAGCTCTCTGAGGGCCGCGACTCGATGTTCCTCAAGTCTTTTCGTTGGAATCATTGTTTGGTACGGCAATGAGAGATCGGGTAAGATGTTCTTGAAGGAGAGCCTCTTCCTTCTAAAATTACAGTGTCTTTATCTAACCACATCAGAAAGCTCTGTGGTGGTTATTCATATGCACAGGAGCTGCACTGCTACAGAATACACGCTTAAAAACTTAAGAGCATGGCCACAGATCCACCACACTTTTGAAAGATCATAAAACTTAGAGTGTGGAGGCCTCACAGAAAGCCACAGTATCAATCTATGTTGATTCTAGGAAATACTATACAGACAGATTACGGCAAATGGCCACCACTGAAAGTCAGCTACTGAAAAAGAACTTCTGAGGTAAAGTACCCTTAAATCACACCTAGGAAGCAGCGCAGGGCGCTGGCAGTGGAGCTGAATGACATAGGAATCTATCCTTGTTCTCCCCACGGTCCCAAAGGCCTGTGGGGCCCCTCACTGGCTGAACTACACCATGAAGTGGGGGTCTCTGAGCACGATGGATATGGTCCATGCCAGTCGGGCCTACCGTGTTCTTGAAGCCACCCCAGCCTCCAGCCACCCAAAGAAATCTCCAAAGGCTGGGGTCCGATATTTAAATGTGATATACAGATAAAACTGTAAAGTACTATTAATAAGCTTGCCATGATTTCCTTGGATAAATCACTATTATTATTCATAACAGTAAGTGAAGGAAGGAAAGAGGTCTCTAAGTAGCAGGTTAGAATATTGCTGCTCCCTCGGTGTGGCCTGTGCTGAGAAGATTGCGACAGTTCTAAAGCCTCTGTGGTCATACCATGGTTAGAAACCTGCAGCGCATGACGCCAGGACTTCCAGGGTCGACTCTGTCGGTGATGCTTCAGTGTTTTCTACTCTTATTTTTAAGATGATTAAACGTACAGGACAGGTGAAAGATGAGTGCCATGATCGCCGGCCACCTTCTGTGCACACTGTCACTTCCGCCACTGCATATTGCCAGTAGCACCTGTGGACAGGCTCGCAACAGCCTGCCCATGAGGGTTTTTTGTTTGTCATCTATCTATGCGGTGCAGGGTCTCGCCATGCGGCTTAGACTCATAGTCATCCTCCTGTCTCAGCCTCCTCAGTGCTGGAATTAAAGGCACGCATCATCATGCCCAGCCTCAGTAGCTGGCGTGGTATGCGGTACCGAGGATTGAACCCTGGTCCTTGAGCTTGCCAGGCAGGCACTTGCACCGCTTAGCTATCTCCCTGGCTGCTGTTCATCTTTTTGAGACCGTCTCGCTATGCAGTTCAGGCTGGCCTTAAGCTCAGTTTGTAGGCCAGGCTGGTCCCAAACTTGGAAGGATCCTCTTGCCTCAGCTTCCTGAGTGCCGGATTATAGGTGTGTATCACCACATCTGCCTTCCATGAGGTTTTAAGACACAGGTAGACACTGAATTTGTTCTTGCTGCCCTGGGGATAGCTCTGGGGAACCAGAGACCACTGTTACCTCTCATACTTTTATCTACCCCTTAAGCCTGTTACTGACCTCTTGGATATGATGACATATATACCCTAGAGAAAGTGTGGTCTAGATTCACTATTATTTTCCACATTTTCTATATTTACATAGATTTCCACAGAGAGACACTCATGTACACATACATGCACATCACACGTGTACACGTAGTACACATGTGGGCCCCAAGTTTTATGACATGATTATAAAATAACTTTACAACACTGCAGAGTTCGAGCTTTACCTGAACACATTCCTCGCCTTTGCGGGTTCTTTCTCCTTGGCGTTCAGTGCTGCCTTGATATTTGGAGGCAACTCAACGGGCAGGAGCTGGTTTTCAAGAACCTCTGCCTTCTCGTTCTCAACGATCTCCTGCCTCAGCTTCCAGAAGCGCTTGATCTCCTCCTTGCTTGGCCACGGCTGCGGGGATTCCGTGGACCTTCTGAGCTCGCTCAGGCCTAACTTTTCCACAGCAGGAGGGAAGTCCACTTTTTCTCTCATCACAGCTGCTCCTGGGTCCTGAGGATTCATGATTTCTCTAGTCGACATCTTATGCTTTGATATATCTTTCACAAGAACTGGAAGCCCATTTATGTCCATCTTTTTAACAGAGGAGCTCTCTAGGGGGATAAAATGCCACTTCAGCAGCATCACCACTGCCCTCCAACACCAACCTGAACAGCCCCGGGTGGGAGACAGGGCTCCCGCCTGGACTTCCACTGTTCCCTGCCTTTTGTGGTGAAGTCTCTTCTGAAGAGCCCAGGCTACCCTCTGGGTGTTCCTCCACCGCAGTCTGCTGGGAGTTTCCCCAGCTGCTGCCTGATGGTTGCGCGCCTGACCTTGCCCAGCCTACTAACTGCTTCGTCAGCAAGCTGGGCTGTGTGAAGACTCTTTGGGAATATGATCAGTATTTTAAAATGAGGCATCCCTGGGCCCTCCATCCAGCTTGTAATATTACCTATAATCAGAAAAACAGCGCTCCTGCTTCCTTCCTCCCACCGGGCCCTACCGCTCCTTGGCTCTCGGCTTTTCATAGCTCCTCAGCCTGGACTACAGGACTTCCCCACGGGCACACAGACCAGTGTCACTAGATCACTTCCTTCACGTGCCACAAACTTGCATAAGTCAGTCACTGGACCAGGGTCTTCTTTTACTTAGGGAGAAGGTTATTTTTAAAACAGTCTTCCTATGTAGCCCTTGCTGGCTTTGAGCTCATGGTTCCTGCTCAGTGCTAGAATGACAGACATGTACCACCGTACTCCCCGATAAGCCTGGCCGGAGCAGATTCTTGAGGTACTGCCAGAAAGCTAGTCTTAATGACTAAAAAAGCAAATATGCAGATATAAACAAAAAACTTAAGTCAATAGTTTTGATCTATAAAGTGTGAGAAGTACACTTAGAAAGGAATGACTTCCTTTAGTCTGTTTTTGTTTAAAAGTATTGAACTGAGGGCCAGCCAAATAGCTCAGTGGATTAAAACACCTGCAAGCAGGCTCAGGGTTCCTGAGTTTGATCCCTGAGCCTGCCTAACCACCCCTGCCCCTGGCGCATGCTGAGATGGCAATTGAGATTACTGTGGTGGTTTCTGCCTGTGATCCCCTCTCTTGGGAGCCTGTGAACAGGTGGCTCACTATAAGTCTGATCTAGTAGTGAGACCCCTTGTAGACCCTTCCCTAAAATACAAAAAATGTACTGAATTCTGCTCCTGGAATGCTCCACCTGACTGAAGACCTTCGGGGGAGCTGCTGCCGCAGCCACTGTTGAATCTCACTTCTAACCTGAGCCTAGATGTCTTTGGACATCTTTCCAGCAACCAGTGCAGGATGTGCTGGGCAGCTTCAGAATAGCACATCCCCAGAGAACAAGTCCCAGAACTCCAGCAGGCTGAGGCAGGAGGATCACAGGCTTTGAGACTCTGTCTCAAAACAAAACTAAAAGCCAGGTGTGGTGATGCAGGAGGATCACTAGGAGTTCAGGGTCAGCTTGGGTTATATAGTGAGCTCAAGGCCAGCCTAAACAGCATAGTGAGAATGTGTCTCAAAATCGATCAGAGGCTGGCGAGATAGCTCCATGGACTAGAATGCCTCCTTAGGTGAGCTTAGGCAAGCACAGGGACCAGGGTTTGATCCCTGGCACCATATGCCATGCCAGCCCCACCCCTAGGGCACACTGAGCCAACAGTATCCAGGCCTAGCGGCCTACACCTGTTATCCCAGTGCAGAGGATGATGAAAGCAGGAGGATCATCATGAATCCGAGCTGTGTAATGAGACCCTGCAACAGCCACATACATTACAAAAAGAAAAAAAAATCAATCATCAATCAATCAATCAATCAATCAATCAGTGCTTATTTGTAGCTCAGTGTGAAGGCTTCACTCCCCAATGCTGCAAAACAATAACAAGCAAACAAACAAAAAACGATAGGAACTGAATACAGTACAGGGTCAGCTATCATTTCTGGGTCATTTTGGACTATTTCCAAGAATAGCTCATCTGTGTCACAATGGAAGGTCACACTGTTGACACAGGCCTGATGATTTATACTTTCATTTTATTTGACATATATCTCAAATTATACATACACACACACACGCACATATATCTTGGCTAATTACTTCAAACGTAGGCATGTTCTTGTGTATAAAACCAACGATTAAAAATAGTAAAATTCAATAGGAAAGTGGGTCATGCCCACATACTGTGCTCTGTAGAATTATTGTGAGGACAATATGCAATGTGTCAACTGTTAAAAAAAGAAAGAGGAAAAGAAAAAGAAAAAAAAAGTAATGTTTATTGAAAGTGTTAATGTTTAATTGTTTGATCAATATTATATACCTATATCTATTAATCTAAACTGATCTGATGATGAAAATATGTAATATAACCATTGTTAAATTTAAATAAAAAATTTAAAAAAATAGTAAAATTGAAGGTATTGTTAACGGATGCTTCTGTACATTTTTTTTTCTCTGAACATTCTATAGGATTCTTTATTTTTATTGGAAAACATGTGCCTGGTCTAAGAACAGACAAAGCAGAATAGTTGGGTGAGTGCCCACCACATAACGTAACTAGACAAATGTGGTTATAAATCCACTTAATGCTAATTTCTTGTACCTAGAAGGGAATAGGAGATAAATATTTGTGATCATTTTCTGGTGCCAGGGGCTGAACTTGGGACCTTGCACTTGCTAGGCAGGTGCTTATGCTGTTGAGCTATATCCCTGCCACACTGTACTTATTTTTTTTTATTATTTTATTTTCACTTTTTTTTTTTTTTTTTTTTTGCAGGACCGAGGTTCAAACTCACGACCTTGCACTTGCCAGGCAGGCACTTGTGCCATGGAGCTATCTCCATGGCCCCCACTGTACTTATTTTTAAAGTTGTCTAACAGAGCCGTCTATTGGTAGCATTGAGGTAATGGCTGCTTCAATTGATTTCTTATTTTTTTAATTAATTAATTAATTTAATTTTGTATTTTAGGGAAGGGTCTATAGGGATTCAGGATCTCACCACTAGACTGGGCTTGTAGTGATCTGCCTGTTTACGGCCTCCCAAAAGCTGGGATTACAGGCACACGCCACCATGCCCAGTCTCAATGGCCATCTCACTGGATTTTTTATAACGAATTTTTACTAATCCCACTCTAGACAAGCTCTGTAATGGATGCTGAGGGTATAAGTTCATAAACACTGAGCCAAAGCAGGGCTGGATGTGACTGGGTGGATGTGGGGATGGAGTTGCACTTGCCATATGAGCTTAGCAGAACCCAAGTAAGAGATCCAGATCTTTAAGATCTTCAAGGGAAGACAAGTCCTACCCCAATTTAAAACCCTTAGCTTTTGTCCTTATGTTGCTTGGCATATACAATCTCCCTACAAACCTGGAGGAGCCGTGTCCATAGGGAGGCTGTGTTCTGCTGCACAGATCCGCAGGAAGGTCAGGATGGACACCACTCCTTTCTGCACAATCAGCTGAGGAGGGAACTCCAGGGGGCAGTGTCTTAGGTTCAGCGCTCTTAGCGTGGTGACATTTCCTGAAATAGAGGAGCGAAGCCTCAGGGCGTGCGCCGTTCTGGGGAGCACACATCAGGAGGAGATGAAAGCAGCTGTTCTCACGTTTACAAACGATTTCAGCCAGTCCTCAGGATAAAAAGAGATGGATATGAGGTGGTCTTTTCAAAACTCTGCAGCAAACACAGATTCCGCAGATTAAGAGCAGGGGAGTGTGGGCTGCCTGATAACTCACTGGACTATGGCACCTGCTCAAGTGGAGTACAGAGGACAGGGTTTGATCCCCAGCATGCCATGCCGGCCCTATCCCTGGAGAGAGAGAGAGAGAGAGAGAGAGAGAGAGAGAGAGAGAGAGAGAGAGAGAGTAGGGTAGTGAAAATAATTAAACAGCAGCCACAGCAGTCTTCATGTAATTCATTTTTTCCAGTACTAGAGATTGAACTCAGGACCTTGCACTTGCCAGGCAGGCACTTACGCTCATGCTGAGCCATACAGCATAGTTACTGTATTATCTAAAACACCCATTTCCAACATAAAAACTGTAAGACAGACACAGAAAAGGAAATGTAACATATACTCAGGAAACAAGCTGTCTCTAGGCAGATGTTAGTAGCAATCTTCAAAGTCACCATTAAAAAACAAAACAAAACAAATTCACCATCATAAACACATCCAAGGAAATGAAGTAACATATTTTTAAATAATCAGAGGTGCATAAAATAAAATGACTCAACACACATGGAATGTCAGTAAAAATGGACGTTGTGCAAAATAGCGAATTACAACTTTAAAGTAGAAAACTGCAATAACTGAAGTGAAAAATTCACTGGAGGGACTTGCAGCAGATGTGAAACTCAGAAGAAACCGTGCACCTGAAAATGCAGCAATGGAAATTGTTCCATCCAAAGATCAGACAGAGGGGCCCGGCAGGATGGCTCAGTGGTCTAAAGCGCCTGCTTAGGAAAGCTTAGGTGGCTGCAGGGACCCTGGTTCGATCCCCGGCACCACATGCTGCGCCAGCCCTGCCCTCTGGGCGGGCTGAGCCAGCCATAAAAATAAATAAACAAACAAAAGTTCTGAAACAAGAAAAAAAAAAAATAAAGAAAGAAAGAAAAAAAAAAAACCCTAAAGATCAGACAGAAAAAATTAAGCAACAAAACCTCAGTGCCAGCATCAAGCTAGCCGGTAAATATTATGTCATGGGAAACAAAAGCGGAGCAGTAGGAGAACAGGAGCAAAGCAGGGCCAGAGGCCCCCGTGGTAAACACTGACTGACACAGTGGCGAGGCTTCCTGAATTTCACAGATGATAAGGCAGAGTGACTGACACTTAGACACATCATAAGCAAAACGCTGAAAGTCACAGAAAAATGCAAAGCCACCTGAACAGTGAGGGACAGCAGCTCATGACGCCAAGGGCGCTGCAACAGCAAAACCTGGGACCTTGCCAAGCAGGTGCTCATGCCTAACAGTAAGGTTAACACTGGACTTCCTTCCTTTTTTTTTTTTTTTTTTGCATGGAACTGGGGATTGAACCCAGGTCCTTGCATTTGCCAGGCAAGCACTTATTCTACAGAGCTATCTCCCCAGCTGCAACACTGGACTTCCAATCAGGAACAATTTAGCCAGAAGAGGGTAAAGTAATACATTAAAAATGCTGAAAGAAAGCTGTTTTTTTTTTTTTTTTTTTTTTTGTATCAGAGATCAAACTCAGGACCTTGCATTTGCCAAGCAGGTGCCAGGTCACTGACAATGCTGCAGGCCCAAGAAAGAAATTCCTACTGATCAAGCTCTCTGCAAATAGGTCATTTATCAGCACACAGGAAATCAAAGCATTCCGCTACTGACACAGGTAGAAAGAGGAAGTCTGAATGGACCCACAACAATCTCCTAAAATGGCAGTGTTAATCCCAACCTACCTGCTCCTCTCCAATCTCAAGGCCAGTTGAAAACACTAGAAAGGATGAGTTCAAAGGCCTAGTGGGCCAGCAGAAGACACTGTGGAACTCAATGGAGGCCCGAAAGAAAATAATGTGTCCCGGAACTCAGAAATAAAAAAGAACGAGAAGAAAAGGAGTAGGCTGCACGCCTGTGGCTGAATCACAACTTCCAACACTTCTAACTTGCACCCTGGAAGGGGAGAGAAAAGAGAAAGAAATAAATCATGGCCTGGGAGTTACAAATTGGACTAAAGACATTGGTAAACAGATTCCAGAAGCTCAGTGAACTGCAAACAAGATCAGTACAAAGAAAACCAGACCAAGAGACATCAAAGACAATGCACTGGAAGCAAAATACTGAGACTGTGAGAGCCAGACGAAAGAAACATGTTACTTTCACATAAAAAAAAAAAAAAAATGGAGAGACTGAGTTCTCAGAGAAAGTAAAAGAAGCAAGAAGATAAGAGAAAGGTCCTTTGTAAAGCAGTGAAAATCTCTAAAATTTAGGAATTCTGTACTCTGCCAAAACGTCTTCTAAAATTCAGGTGAAATAAACATGACTTTAGAAAAAAAACTGGAATTGGTCACCATCACATACAACAACAACACTTGGGACGAGAGTATAGCTCAGATGAAAGCAGAAACTCTGTGACAAGTGCAAACATTGAAAAGGGTGAAGCTGTGTGTGGTGGCGCTGGGGCAGGAGGCTGAGGCAGGAGGATCGGTGCGAGTTCGAGACCAGCCTGGGCTACAAAAGTGAGCTCAAGGTCAGCCTGAACTTCATAGTGAGACCCTGTCTCAAAAAGACAGAGAGGGAGAGAGAGAGAGAGAGAGAGAGAGAGAGAGAGAGA